>PVLD010007842.1:0-88300 GCA_004027595.1 Dinomys branickii
GGCAAGCAGCCTCTTTTCTTCCCTTACATTGTAAACAGCCTACCCCCACCCGGGGGGGCGGGCGTGTAGCTCTCACCCAATCTCCATGCCCTCCTCTTCCACAGGTTCAGGATGAATACAAATAAGCACCCCAGCTCCCTTCTGAGTCACATAGTTAACCTTTTAAACTTCCCAAATTAACACAATAAACAATATCCTAAAAGGGTAAGGGCATGTCCTTTTTACCCCAAGATTTACAACTACTGAGTTACTTACCCAAACCTTTAGACTCCCCAAGTTGACACAATGTATCAACCATAAGAGGAGTCTTCATGGTGAAGGGTGAGAAGGGGGCTGAGTCATACAGAGGGTGTCAAAAAATGTGAGGCCCAAAGACCAAATCTCAGTGCTGCAAACCCCCACCTAGGAAGAGGACCCATGCTAAGGGGGTTGCAGGAGGTGAGATGAGACAGTGTTGAGTTTAACAGCAAGTGGAGAAAGTGATCAAGTGTACTAATATGCTGAGTAAGAGGAGGAGGAAAATTGACCGCAGAATTTAGCAACACCAATTTCACAATCTTACACAATGGACACTATTATTATCTCATTTTACAAATGGGAAATCCAAGACTCAGAGAGCCTAAGTTGCTTGTCTCCAAGTGTGGAGGCTCTTCAAAGACATTACTATGCTATCTCCAATAGTGGGACTGCTGGATGATAGCAAATCCAAAGGCTGTCAAATCAGTATAAGGAAGAGTCATCTGCACTCCCAAGTCTACTGCAGTGCTAGTCACAATGGCCAGGAAAGAGAATCAACCTAAGTGTCCACTTTTATGCACAATGGAATACTATTCAATTTAAAAGGAAGAAGACTTGTCATTTGCAACCATGTGGATGAGCCCAGGGACATTATGTTAGCTGAAATGTGCCAGGCACAGAAAGATAAATACTGCTGGGTGAGGTGGCACACACTGTAACTGCAGGGAGGCTGAGGCAAGAAGATCACTGTGAGTTCAATGCCAGCCTGGGCTACATAGTGAGTTCAAGGGCAGCCTGAAGAATATACTGAGTTCCTATCTCAAAAACACAACCAAACAGAAAAGAAAAACAAAAGACAATATGACCTTACCTACATGTGAGTGTAAAAAAATCAAATTCAGCACACACATACCTCTACTCCCAGCTAGTTGGGAGGCTAAGGCAGGAGATTTGTAAGTTCAAGATCAGCTGAGGCAACTTAGTGAGACTCTGTCTCAAACAAAAATAAGAGAGGGATAGACGATGTAGTTCAGTGGTAGAGAGTTTACCTAGCCTGCACAAGGTACAGCAAAACAGAACCTCAAATTCATACATGTGAAAATAAAATAACAGTTCCTAGAGTTGGTAGCTGAGAGGGTTGAGGTGATATTAGTCAAAGGACAGAGAACTTCAATCAGTTAGGAGGGATAAGTTCAAGAGATCTGTTGTACATTGTAGTGGAAAGACCTAATAACAACATACTACATATGTGAAAATTGCTAGGAGAGTAGATTTAAAGTGCTCTCACCCCCTGAAAAGATAAGCATGTGAGATGAGCATATGTTAAACAGCTTGATTTACCATTCCACAGTGTATGGGTATATCAAAGCATCATGCTGTACACAATGAAAATACAAAATCCAAGAGATAGAGGAAGGGCATGAAGGAGAGGGAAAGGGATCTAAAAAGAATTAAAGTGCATCAGGTATGCGGGCCCACTGACCACTGCAAACGTGTGCTACTATTAATAAAACTGTTACAGACGCACAATTTTAAGCTGTTAGTTCAACGAAGAGTAACTTGCCTAGGGTCACGCTGTTAAGTGATGAGTTCTAGAGTCACACTCAGCTCTGCCACCCCTGGGTCCCCTGCTCTGCTCCCTCACCACCGGGGACGTGTATCCCCTTTCTTCCTTGAGGCTCAGTCCCGGGGGCTTTTCCCTTCGCTCCCAGGTAAGTGTAACGGAGCTCCGGAGAAGCCCAACCCAGCTCCATCTGGAGAACGGCAGATTATTGCAGCATTTTCTGAGGATAATTCCAGACGAGGCCAGAGGGAGGATAACGCAGAGCGTTTAGGAGAAGCCTGCTTTGCCGCTTATCTTCCGATTTAGCTCGTGCTTGCTTTAAAATTTTCTTATTAGCATAAGAGAAAGAGAAAGGCTCAAAATAAAAATGTGTTTATATGCAAAAAATACAGTGGGGGATTTACAGGCTTTTCTGACAGATTCAGGGCTGCAGCACAGATTTGTGGGTGAAATCTAAGCTCTTTGTGTAGATTCTTTTTCATTTTCTCTCTTTTGTGCTTCATGCACATTAAAGAAAAGTTAATTAGGGTACTATAGGAATGGCATATACAATCCTCATCCCTAAATAATGCTATCTATTCCCAGTAAAATATTTTGCATGAAAGGCATTTTCTTCTTTTTTTTCCCCCTTGAAAATAAAGTGGCTAATAAACTGGCTGTTATTTTTTGCCTTGTAAATGTTTTTAAAAAATTTTAAAGGCAGGATCTTGCTAAATTGTCCTGGATAGACAGACCTTGGGATTCTCCTGCCTCAGCCTCCCTGCCAAAGGAGAACTGGAATTACAAGTGTGGACTGCCAAGCTCAGCTTGTCCCATCTGTACATACATAAATACATACATATATACAATTACACACACATATGTATAATTTTCTGACCACACATTCTTAAAATTTTTGAATATTCTGAGCATAGCTTTTCAAACTTTGATTTGCTCATTCCAAGCCAAATGGTTTAGAGTAAGTCCTCTAAACTCTTGATGCCAATATAGATTTTTAAATGCTGACTTTAAAAAGTGAAAGACTGGTAATTTCAGTATAAATCAGTTTCCTAGAGCTGTCATAATGAATCAGTACAAACTGAGTGGTTTAGAAGAAGAAGAACAAACCACAGAAATTTATTCTGTCATAGTTTTGGAGGTCTGCAGTCCAAAATTAAGGTGCAAGCAGTGCCACATTCCTTCCAAATGTGGAAGGGCGGTGGTGCCCTGTCTCTTCCAGCTTAAGGTGACTGCAGGTATTCTTTGGCTTTGGCAGTATAAACCTAACCTCTGCCTCTGTCTTTACCTGATTTCTCCTTTGTATCCCTAAGTTAAATCTCTCTGCCTTTTTTCTTATAAGGATACTCTGTAGGGATTTAAGACCCCTCCTACATCCAGGATGATATCATCTCAAGGTCATTAACTTAATTATCTGCAAACTTCCTTTTTTAAAATAAAGTCACATTTAAGTATCCTGAGGCTTAGGATTTAGACACTTGTTTTGAGGGATGTAATCATTTTGATAAAAAATGTCCTCCCAAAGGCTAATTTGTTCAGAAGTGGAGCTTTGGAATCTAATTGAAACATGAGGACACTGACCTCATCAAAAACATTAATGCACTAAGTTGTTGAGAGGTGGGTCATTGGGTTCTGAACTGGAATAGGATCACTTGTCCCTGTCTTTGCCTTTTTTGCTTCCTGTCTGCTGTGAGGTGAGGAGTGTCCTTGCACGATGCCCTTCCAGCACTTTCTGCGTCACTAGGCTTGGAAGCAAGAGAACCAAGTGACATGGACTGAGACCTCTGAAATGGTGAGCCCATATAAATCTTGTACCTTAAACTTTATTGTCTTTGGTATTTTGGTCACAGTGATGCAAAGCCAACTAACATGAGGGGCTACCCTTCAACCCATTATATAATATTATACCTGAAAATGGTGAGAAGGAATCAGAGCTTTAGTGTGTACTCTTCCTTAGCTGCCCAGTTTTGCAAGTGGGTGTGTGATACCACATTCACAAGAATGCAGGTTGAGTACCTTTTAATTAAAAAAGGTCCTCAGATTTTTGGAATATTTGCATATTAACTTAACTGTTGTGTATGCGTGATTCAAAAATTGGGAAGGCTCCAAAATCTGAAAAATTTTGGGGCTCAGTATTGAACCCAGGGCCCTAAGTATGCTAAGCACATGATCTACTGAGCTATATTCCCAGTCCTACAACGTCTGAAATTTTGTCTATCATATCGTTATATCAACCTGCAAAAAATTTTGGATTTCAGGTTTTTGGATTATAGATACTCTGTGTAACAAATGTGTGAAGTGGCTTACAGAATCAACTGAGGGATCGAGGAGGGGAGGGCTCACTTTGTGGTCCCTCTTTGCAGGTGTTTGGGTTCCACAGTAGGGTAGAAGAGAATGTACTCTGGGTAGAAACCAAATCTACCGATTACTGGTTGTGTGCCTGGCAATGTTCCTTAGTCCAACCTCAGTCTTTTCATTTATTATGACCTGTGAGTCACAATGGTGTTGGAGTATCACTGGGAAATCAAAGAGCACCAAGTGCAAAGCCCCCAGATGACGTCTATGTGATGTTACAAACATTAGCGTCCCCTTCTCTGTCTGGAGCCAGGATGCCTGTGTTCCCTGCCTGAGGCCTTTTAGTGCTCAGTTTTAATCCTGGGAGCTCCCAGCTAGGGGAGAGGCTGGTCTGCTCCTATGCCCTACATTTGCCGGCCATGCTGCCCAAGCCTCTGTTCCCCAGGGCATTTCGAGTGCATTCCACTTGTACCACTTTTGCCTTTTGCCCAGAGACTGTGGTAGCTTTTCTGGTTTGTTCGTCAGAAGCCCTTGGTATTCATTAGTCTTAGCGACTCCATTCAGTGCCTTGAGGCATGAACCAGCCCTGGGCCACAAAGAATCTGAGCAGACCAGGTGGGGCCATCTGTTGTGCCATGGCAAGTGATGGTGTACCTGGCTGAATGAAGGAGCCCTGAACTGGAACCCAAGTAATTGTGTGATCTCACTGAGACACCCAATTATCTCTGAGCACTCTGTATCAACAGAACGAAAACAGCCAGAAGTGATAGATTGTTTGGAAATGTAAATGAGGTCATATTGGAGTGGTTGTTCTTTTGTAAACAAGGAACATAATAGGATAGCAATAAGGCAAATGTTTCTAGGGCAGCGCCTCTTCTCTGTCCAGCAGCCAATGTCCTTTAATATACGCAAAGGAGAAATGAATGTGATCCATGTAAGGTCAGATCCATCCAAGCCAGTGGGATGGCTGATGCTTCCTGTCCATTCGTCTTTCATTCTGCAAGAACTGGACTTTGTTAGTGCTTCTCAAACCCCAGTGTGCTTACCCAAATCCTGCAGGATCTCGTTAAAAACCAGACCCTCATTCAGCACTGCCTGCAGGGCCTGGGTTCCTGAGTGAGGCCACACTGCTCACTGAGCAGCAAGGGATGAGGGACACTTGGGACTCAGTCATCCAGGCGCTGTTTCCCGACAGTCCTATGCTTGAAAGTTCCTGAAAACTACCCACTGCAACTTCTTTTTTGCTGGAGTTTGTCTTTTTCTGGTCAGAATTGGCAGGGAAGAATTTCCTTAGAAGGGAGGCTGGAAGGCAAAGGGATATTACTGCCTTGATGAAAGCCATTTTTGTAAACAACAAGCAGTCTAAACCAGGAGGGAGTTTGGTCTGCCAGACTTTCATCTGCACATTTTAGGCATAGACTACAACTCGGCCTAATTATCATCTGAAATCCGAGTTGGTTGTGATGGCCTGACTTTAGTCTGATATCCCCTAAGAGTTTGCTCAGATCTCACCTCCGGGAGGCCTCTCCTTATTCCCTTTCCTTTTGCTGACTCTGTCTTCTATGAGCCCCCTTGGCCGCCAGTTCCATACCGTCTCCATCCTCACACTGTTCCTGCCGTCTCGGGCCAACTTTCGGTGAGGCTGTGAACTCCTCTGCGGAAAAAAGGTGGAGACTTTGACTGTGTTTTTTGTCGTCTTAGACTATCTGACCTACAGTTATAGGCGCCAATTATAGCTTTAGTAGGCATTCTATAAACGGTTCTAGTTATACATTATTGCTTTGTCTAAACAAAGACTCTTTGCTAATCCTTATTCAGTCCTCAACACGGTGCAGTCAAGTTTTGCCATCTCTTCGCTTTGTAAAAATGGCATTGACAGCGTAAAGCAGCTAAGCAATTTTCCTAAGGTCACCCACTTGTCAGGTGGGGAAGCTGGACCTCAGATATGGGTGTCTTTGTTTGGAAGTCTTTCTAGTCACTTTGGAATGAATGAATGAAGGCACGAATATAAGCACCCACAGTTTTTATGTGTGTCATAAAATGTAGGTGGCCAGTCCTAGCTTTAGCTGAATGTGCTGACGTCCAGAATAATGATTCTCAGATACTGGTCTGTGGGCCAGTGCCTGCCCAGGGGCCAGCATTCACTGGTCTTGAATATGAGGGGAATAGCAACATAGAAGTATATTTATTCAATGAAAGAACTACTTTAAGACCGTGGCCATTCTTTTGGGACACTCAAATGACCTTCCTTTCATGAAAAAATGCAGTAGTCATGAATGTGGTTGTGGTTGTTTTACATATTGTTTCTTGGCGAAACAGACTGACCATGTTAGAATCCTGTGTTTAAAAAAAGACCTTGAGAAATCCCAGTGCCCGGGAATCACTGCTCTGGGGAAGGCGGAGAACAATGAACAGCTAGGATTTCTGGATAGGGGATGGAGAGATGAGGAGGGGGCCCTAGGAGGGCCAGGGGTTTGTCACCAAAGGAATAGAACGAGTCTTAACTAACAGGGGTCCCTGGAGTGACGCTAACCAAAGAGATAATAGAAGGCCAGGGAAGGCAAATTTTACCTGCTGATCTAGCTTGCAGCCAGAATCCATGCCAAAACAAACACAAAACCCCTAAACTCCCACGAGGTCCTCCAAAATGGGCCACTGCCTTACACAGCAGTGACAGGTAAAAACAACAGAATTCTCACAGGTTTTTCTAATTCCAGAGGAGTCACAAGGGATGCCTTTCTTACCATGGTCATATCATTATCTGGTGATTAGCAAGGCTGACATGATAAATACAGGTCCTCTTAATCTTTTCCTTACCCACATTTCACAACACTCTGCCCCACACAGCAGAATTAACACGGCACTCATGACTACACAAAGAGCACCCTTCTACACCGCGGTAGATCACAAAACATAATGCACAGTGATGCAAGAACTATGACCCAAGGGAAGTTTTGGTGTGTGGCTGACCTCATTTTTATTGTCCCCAGGTGAGTCATGAATCACTGCACCCAATTAAACTCTTGACACATTTTATAGCCAACAGTTTCCACCATCATGACAGTAAAATTACCCCCATTGCTAAGTAGCTCAAAAGTTAAAAAGCGACCTTTATGAAGTAACAAGCTTCAGAGCAACATCAGAAAGATCCTATGTGATGAAAGCCATTGCAACTGTCTTGCTATGTGATAGATTTATGGTGTCTCTTACATAATGGCTTTTTTTCTGAACTAGATAATGTTGAAATTAGCAGTGGTCAAGAATCCCATCTGGTAGCATTCCACATCTGCAAATTTTCAGTAATAATAATGAGACAAGAATTTCTGGCTGCAAAGGAGATAATGATCCAGGACTGTCTCTTCACTAAGGATTGAGCCTGAATATATAAGAATGTGTTCCTTATTTTTGAGGGGAAGGCAAAATTGAAGTATTTGTAGATGTTGAATATGGGCTGCATCCTCATTTCAAACACATGCCAGTACTCCCAGTGTCTGTCTCCTGGGAAAGCACTTGAGATTGTGCAACACAATGACAAGAGGAACAGAAACTGCCCTTAGAAGGCTTACTGTCAAGAAGAGTTATCAGGTTTGTATGTGCATAGGTCTAGCAACAGGCAGGCAACGATGAAGACATACAAAGGAGGAGAGAAGGCAGATGGCGTGACCCCCTGGGTCAGGGAGGGCCGCCTCTTGGAATGCACAGGGTTTGTACTATATTTTCAGGGGCCCCAGGAGGACCACCTAAAATCAATTAAGTTCAGGACAGAGGGAGATACAGGGAAGTGCATTTATTCAAGACAGAAAAATGTGAATAGAAGAGCACTGGGCTTTTCCGTGGGGATTCTCCAGGCCAGATGGAACACAGGGTCTCCTGGGATGGGTAGTGGGGTGTCTGGTTGGAAGACGTGACCGACTCAGACTGTGAGCAGCTCAGACCTAAGAGTTTCAGTGTTCGGTCTGTGTGTGACTGTTGCAGATAGACACTTTTGTTTACCTCCCCAACAGATATCATATCCTTTTCTTCTTTGTTAACAAAGTCATGATGATCATGAGCTTTGCATTTTATGCACTACTGGGCCTTATAAAATGGCTTTGTAGTTGTTTGGTTACAAAATGGGGTAAGAGCTGGTTCATCTGTTAAGTGGAAAACCCTGTGGATGGTGGAAGGGTTGGATAGGAGGGGAAAAGATATGAGACAACCAAAAAGTCAAAGTACAGGCTATGACTAGCAATAGGACATCCCTGAACACCTTTCAGAAAAAAAAAATCAAAATAAAGCAAAGCAAAACAAAACCAAACCAGACACAATAATCTAGAAAGGCGATAACACCTTGGTCACACTGGAATGAAAACTACTCATTTCTTTGTACTTGTTTCATTCTAATGGACAATTTAGGTCCACTGCAAACTGAAAAGAGCTGAAGTACGGCTTCTTGTTTCCCTAATTGCAATCTGCAGTAATTAGGGTAAGAAAAAACGCTCCCCAGGTGAGTTGACCTATGTGACTGGAAAATTTCTAAACAGTGTCATTAATTATGTTAGATGTAAATGCATAAAATGTGTTGAATTTTGTCCCCACAAAAGATATTTGCACATCCTCATCTCCAGCACCTGTGAATATGACCTGATTTGGCAACAGTTTCATAAAAGCACTCTAATTAAGATAAATAGGCAGGACCCCGAATCCAATGCCTGGAAGAAGGGGGAATTTAAATACAGACCCTCACAGAGAGAAAACAACCACATGATGGCAGAGGCAGGGACGGCTACTCCTCTACCACAAGCCAAGGGATCTCCAGGGTTGTCACAGCCCCTCGAATCTGGGAAGAGGCAGGGCGAATTCTCCCTGGAGCCTTCCAAGGCAGTGTGATCCTAGTGTCACCCTTTTTTCCCTCTGTAAAAATAGTATGTTTATTGGTTTCAAAACTGCGTTTGAAAAATACCTTCCTTCAGGGATTTTCAAATAATTTGCACCCTTCATTTTATTTGAATGAGAACAAGAAAGCAAAGAGCACGCGGCTTTTATACAGTTAGCCGCATGACCCAGCCAGGGCAGCCTGCTTCCCCTGCTGGCTCTGAGGAGGCAGCGAGGCCATTTACTGGGACGCTTTTCACTTCTCGGAACTCTCCTCCTCTGCGGAAACCTGGAGTGGGCGTTGGGTCATCTTGGCCATCTGATTCCTCAGGGACAGGACTTCAACAAGAGAGCCTCAGAGTTTTCAGATAATTGTCAGCATTCTGCGGTGATTTTCCAAGAAGAAGGCTCTCACTTGGGAAGTTAGTTCTCCATCTTCCTCTTTCTCCACACAAAGGCCCCATGTAAATTTGGGAGCCACCTGGGGGTCTGCTACTCTGCCAGTGTGGGAACTGCCAAGTGGCCAGCGGGTTGGCATCTCACCACCCTGAAGGGCTTCCTCTCATCTGTGCAGGCTCTTCTCTAGTTGGCAGCACCCCCGAGCGCATGATGAGAGGGGATGTTGTTGCCCAGCCTGAGCCCATCCTGGCTGGCGGGGCTCCAGGGACTCCTGTCCTCGCTTCATCCTAACACCTTCATATCCTTCTTTGCCTGTGTGCGATTCATTCTTCAAAGACTGCCGTGCTTGCCGTGAGCTCCAATGCAAGCTCGGGTGTTTCCTCTTGCACTGGGCATAGGCCCTGCCCTGCAGCTCCCTCCCATCAGTAACAGCACTCGCTGTGGCCAGGAAATGCCAGGCCTGAAATTCCGGGCTCACCCTCAGTTACGAGCCAGGGACGATCACTCTCTACTGGGTGGGTGTGCGACATGCCTACTTGGCTACCAAAATTTTTATTTTTAATTCTTTTTGTGATGCCGGTGATGGCAGCCAGGGCTTTCACACTGAGCTACACTCTCAGCCCTGACACAGAGTTTCATGAATCTTTAAGTTGCTCAGGATGGGCTTAAACTTGCACATTCTCCTGCCTCAGCCTCCCAGAGTGCTGGGATTACAACATGTGCTATCATGCCTGGCTTTGCTTTTTTTAGATTTTTTTTGAAGACAGCCAAGAGTGTATCTAATCAACTGAGTGCTGGTCCTGTAGCAGCCTGCTGGAAAATTCCACTTAGTCCAGCGCTGGTGTACCACACTGCACAAGGCACAGTTCTCTTTGGGACACCTCCAGAGTGTGTGGGAAATGCTCTGGAACACACTCCTGGAAAAGCAAAGCAGTGATTTTTTGAAGCAGGTGAACGTCATCTGGATAATAAACTGGGCAGTGTCATCTTGGACGCCGCATGAGAGGTGGCAGTGAGCAAGGAGACGGAGCTCCAGGTCTGAGGCCAGCCTCGGGAAGATGGCAGCCTCCCCTCCAGCAGTCTGGTGTTGACAGGCAAGGGCTCATCTGAGCTCGAGGCTCTGTGCTTTATATAGTTGTGTTGCATAAGTGAGCTGAGATGTAGAATGCTTTCTTGGGTGGAAAATATTTCCCATGCATTTGCTAAGCCAAGTGCCACAAGAAATTTTTTTTCCCCGGTAGTGGGGCTTAACTCCAGTGCCTTTGCACTGAGCTGCACCCCTAGTTCTTTTTATTTATTTTGAGACAGAATCTCTTTCAATCACTAAGTTTCCCAGGCTGGGCACCAACTTGTGATTCTCTTGCCTTAGCCTCCTGAAGTGCTGGAATTACAGGTGTTCACCAGCGTGCTTAGCTTATAAAAAAAAAAAAGTTTAAAAGCAAAGCATTTCAATCAGTTTCTTTCCTGAGGGCGTGTTTGTGAAGATTTTGTACAAATATAAAAATACACAACAGGTACAGGTTAAATGGTGCCTTGGTTTTTCTCTTTCCTTCTTACAAAGTGGGAACAGAGGCTAAAATTTCAGGTGCTGTGCCCCAAACTCCGCTTCTGGGTTTCTTTCTGGGTTCTATAACAGAATTAGGAAACAGGTGATCTGGCTGTGAAAAGACAGGTCTGAAAAGTGCATGCAGTTTAAGAAACCAAAGAGATTGGCCCAGCAGTAGAGAGGCTGAGGCAGGAGAATGGTTGTGAGTTTCAGACCTGCCTGGGCTACAAAGTAAGCTCAAGGCCAGCCTGAAATGCAGAGGGAGACCCCGCCTCTAAAAGACCAAAAAAAAAGAAAAAAACCCAAAGAGATTGGATGAAACCTCATGTTCCAGGTCATAACATCGCAACACCCTGAGTTTGGACTTTTAGCATCCAGAGCGCGAGGAATAAATTTCTGTTGCTTGAAGTCCAGTTGTGGTAATTCACTGTGGTAGCCTTGAGTAACTAAGACATGGATCAAACACTGCAAACAAAAGACAGAAGCCAGGTGTGGCGGTGCACACCCGCTATCCCAGCACTCTGGGAGCCTGAGAGGCGGGTGAATCACAAATTCAAATCCAGTCTGAGCAACTGAATTTGTTGTTGTGAGACCCTGCCCCAAAGTAAAAATTTAAAAAAGGCTGGGGATTTAGTTCAATTCCAAGTAAGACACACACCACCACCACCACCAGCAATAACGACAACAAAGTAAAAAAACAGAGGTTATATTATGATGGAAGAGAAGCAATTTAAAGGATGTTTATAACAGATATTCTTTAAATAGAACCACACAGACAGATTGACTATGGAAAAGAGTAATAAGCAAGGTGGACACTAACAGTAAAAGACTTTTGTGGCTGCATTAGTATCAGACTGTGTAGACTTCAAGGCCTCCCAGGAAAGAGGACATTTCTTACTGATAAAACGAGCCATTTCACAGGAGCCCCTAACAATCCTAAAATGAATACAACTAGTAACACCGCTTTAAACTATAGGAGGCAAAAATTAGCCTAACTGAAAGGAGAAATAAGCAAACCACACCACAGCTAAAGAGGTTCACAGCACACTTCTCTTGGTAACTGAGAATAAGCAGGGGAAATAAACAGTATGCATAAAATTTTTTGAAAAAAAATATGAGCAACAGGATTTACCAAATTGTCCTTTTTTGGCTTTTGTATTTGATTTTGTTAGGACGTGTGTGCAGTCATGTCGCTGTTCCTTGTGGGGAGTTGGGGCACGTACACAGCACAGCCCGATTCCGTTCCCTCCCTTCCCTTCCCTCTGAGAGAGACGCATCGCGCTACTTCCTCTTATGGACCTTTTCAGTAACGAGCTAAATAGATGCTAAAATCACTCAAGCCCACCGATAAGTAGCTGTTTGTGGCACCCTAAGTCCTCCCAAATGCTGCCAGGTTTTTTATTTATTTTAGGACCAGGGAGCTCTGTCCTCGCACTGGTTGCACAGACTTCCTGTAAGAACAGCAGGGATGGCCTGCACGCTTCCCACTTCATTTTCTGTCCCCACTCCTTTGGTGGCATAACGTCTGCACTACAGGAGGGAGAGAGAGGCCAGGGAGCTTAGGACATAGACAGTGTAAGACGGGAATTACAAATCAGGTGAATCCTGGCAGGATTCGTGGGAGCAGGTGGGGAATAGGGGCCAAGGGCCGAAGGTGGTCTGGACCCGGGAGCCAGAGAGCTTGATAACCAGGAGGAGAGGCAGAGTCCAGGCCCTGACCCTTGCTTCTCTCCCTTGAAGAAAGGGAGAGGCAAAGCTGTAAAGAGGGAAATGAGATAAGGATTGGGCCAGTGGAAAATTAAGGGAGGCAGCACGGGGGTTAAGAATGCGGACTTTGGAGTCACTTTCTCCTGGTTTCAGCCCACCTCCACTTCTTTCAGGCTATGTGACCTTAGGCAAGTTATTTTACTTCTCTGGGCCACTTTCCCAACTGGACAGTGGGAATCACAATGATGCTGAGTCATGAGGTTGCTGTGAAGATAAGACTGAGATTGATAAGGCAGTTTTGATCCAAGCAGTGTCCAAGTGTCTGCTACTCCCGGAAGGAGGTGGGGCGGGGGCTGCCCCAGATGTCTGCATCTAGCCTTTGAAGCTGTTGGTGTAAAAGTGTGGGCCAGGTCAAAGGACACTTACTCAAGGCCTTCTGGATCATCACAGCATCAGACAGACAGATGCCCGCGCAGGTGGACTCTGGAGGCCCCTTGCACAACTGGAACAAACCCCAGTGATGCAGTGGAAACACTCCCTTCCCCATGGGGAAAGCACCTTCCGTCACCTTCTCCCCAGTATCCACTGTTGGTTTTAAATCCGACGACTGCTTTTTCTGATTGTGAAGCCTCACAATAATGGCAGCACTATTTGTAATGGCTAAGACCTGGAAACAACCTACACGGCTATGAGTAAGGGCATAGGTAGGTTAAGTGTGGTGGACTTGTTTGGTGAACGCTCTGCAGCACTTACATGAATTGGTTTGACCCACAGCATGTTGAACAGCTCATGGAAATCTAGTGATCAGTGAAAAGCGGAAGCGGCAGTGTGATTGAGTTTATGTAAACTCTGACGAATACAAAGAGCAACGTCATATAATATCCCTGAAAGCTGGAGCTTCTAGAAATGCTCTGGGACACAGGCAAGCTGGGTGTGCCCTCAGGAAGACAGGGACTGGGGACAGAGAAGGCCTAAAATCTATCTGCCACCTTCTCTGCCTGTTCTACATTTCTGAAGCAAAACAACAGGCAAATCTAGTCATTATCTTCCTGTACTTTCCCCCATTAAAAAAAAAAAACTTTTTATGCACACTGTAGAAAACTGAGAAAACATAAAAGTATTTACAAAGCCAACAACTTGTATGTAGATAGCATCACCCTTGTCATTTCCTAGGTACATATTTGAAATTATTCCATAGTATGGTTTTGTAAAATGCTTTTTAAATTTAGTGTCTTAGGGGGCTGGGGATATAGCTCAGTGGAATAAGCGCTTGCCTAGCAAGCACAGGGTCCTGAGTTTGATCCCCAGTACCGCAAAAAAAAAAAAAAAATTTAATGTCTTAGATTTTCTCGTGAAATATTCTTTACATCCACAGCCATGTGCTTTCATCCCTGCTCTTGCTTCCCCTGAGTTCCTGCCAAACTAGTGCCAGCTACCCTCAGGATGGAGATGTTACTGGACCCAGGAGACCCAGAAAGGCTGCACCTGGAGGTGGCAGAGGCTACCCTGAGGGCGGTTCAGGGTAGAAAGGCCTTGGCAGAAACTCCAGAAAGTACAGGACTCCCTGGTGCTCATGCCGTCCAAACCAACACTTGTAGGAAACCAGGTTCACCACAACCCTGTAAGAAATGTCGGAAGATTACATGAAACCACACAAAGGTGAATTTGAAGAAAAGAGACCAGAAAGAGGAAAACCTTTC
The DNA here is from genome assembly GCA_004027595.1 of Dinomys branickii. Lineage (NCBI taxonomy): Eukaryota > Metazoa > Chordata > Mammalia > Rodentia > Dinomyidae > Dinomys > Dinomys branickii. The sequence goes on from PVLD010007842.1 coordinate 14,300, forward strand.
ATGTGGGGGCTACAAAGCAAATAAGTAGATCTTTGCTAATTAAAAAAAGCCCTACCTGATCTTGATTGGTGAATGCATGAGTCTGGAAGGCATGGTGGCTCTTCTAGAAGGCTGTGAGGATGATGTCATCCCATACATGCTGTGTGTGTGTGTGTGTGTGTGTGTGTGTTGCTAGCAGTGGAACCCAGGGCCTTGTGCATGCTAGGCAAGGGCCTCCCACTGAACTGTACCCTATTCCTATCCTCATATTTTAAGCTATTTTAAAGGACAGCTTAGAAGTAGAAACATGTTAACAAATTTGGCAATTACTTTGGTTCTATTACCTGTCATAATTAACTGCATCATAACTGACTGCTGCTTGTCATTTACCTGACACTAGGCCCTAACACAAAAGGAACTGACGTCATCTGTGCATAAGTGTGTGTGTACATACGTGCGTGTGTGTGATACCTGAGATCAAACCCAGTGCTATACACTGGGAAAGCACTGTGCCACTGAGCTATGACCCAGCCCTTTTTAATTTATTGTTTGTTTACGTACTTTGGAGACAGGGTCTGTCTAAGTTTCCCCAGCAGATTTTGATCCTCCTGCCACAGCTTCCTGAGAAACTGGGGTCCCAGGGGTGTCCCCACACTCTATAGCTGATGTCATTTTGAGCCCTTTAGTTATTTGACTGTGATATATTTGGAAAGAGGGAATTTTTTTTAAAGAGAAAAATATGTCATGTAGGATTTCTAAAATTAAAATGCCTTTATTTAAACTGAAAAAAGATTGTCAGTGGCTACAAAACATTCATCTTCTACACATACTATCATACAGTCTATCATGCATCTACAGCTGATACCTAAACTGTTTCTAACTTCTTGCTATAATAATAATGACCATTGCATATTTCTGATTATTTCTAAGGCATATCTCTAGGAAGAGAATTAAAAGTTTAAAAGCTATGCACATTTTTAAAATTGTTGATTCAGATTGCCAAATAGGTTTTTCAAAAGGCTAGAATCTTTTACACACTCCTCAGAATTTATACGTTTAAGATCCTTTCATTGGGCATTAAAACTCCTAAGCTCACCCCGCCTCTCCTGCAAATTTGTTTTTCCTGGTCTTCTGGGCCTATTTTCTTTTGGGTTTCCCTCAGCAGTAGTGCAGAACTCAGTAAGGGAGTGGCTTCAACTGAAGGGCAGGCTTGGTGGGCGATGCTTCTAGTATTTGCTTCTGTGGAAATCTTAGACACAGTAACCCTCTGCAGAATTCAGCCTCCTCCAGCCATCTTGTTGGAGCCTGCCTGTCACTGCCCACCCCTCCTACACTGTGGCCACTGAGGACTGCAGTCCTGCTTCACAGAGGAAGGCAGCCTGTTATTGTGTAGTTGTGGCTGTCTGATATCAATAGGAAGTCTAGGGTGATCTTCTAACCAAAAAACATATACTCACCCTCAGTGGCTATTGCATTCCAAACGTGATAATCCAGAGCTGATGCTCACTATCATTGGCACCAATCCCTTCTAAATGGGAGTATCTCTCTGTATCTGAAATGGATTCTAGTTAGGCAGCTACTAATGAATGTTGTATTGCTCAGCAGGAACTAAAGATTTAGTCCCAGCCTATTAATTTACACGTAACACGTGTTGGTTATGGCCCATGTATTTATTCCTAAGGTATTTGTAGAAATATGTCCAAGCTATTTTAAAAGGGCATTGTATCTTCCTTTGTTTTCTTTTTGGCAAGGATCTCACTATGTTTCCCAGGCTGTCCTCAAACTTCTGATCCTCCTGCCTCAGCCTCCTGAATACCTGGGATTACAGGCATAATCCAGCTGCTGTACCCGCTGTATTGTTTTTAAACACACACATATAAGGAAAGAATTACTTGCATATCCAACTGGCAACATAAGATTTCCATCTTTTTCACATTTCAAGTTAAAAAGTAGCTGCTTCCTGCTCTCTGGATAAATAGCCACAGCCTCACCATGAGTCACAAACCTGTCTAGGTTCATTTCATTCAATCTCTCCCCTTCAGGCCTCCTTGTTCCATATTCGGTGGTACCTCAGTCCATGAACTTAATTCGTTCCATGTTTCTGGTAGAAAACTGAATTGAATGAGACCATAACAGAATTTCCCCATTAGATCAGCATTGAACCTGATCACTGAATTTGATTCAGTTCTCATCCAATTTGTTTTGTGGCCAGAACTGTGAAATGAATTAAGCTTGTGAACTGAGGTACCACTGTAGACATCAAAACCAGCACATTGCCCTGGCCCCTGGGCCTTTGCACATGCTGTTTCCTTTGTGTGGGACAGTCGCTACATCCTGCAAATGGCTCCTGACCTAGCAGATCATACCTCAAACCTCTCCTTTGCCCTGTCTTACAGGAATCAAGGAGATGAACACAAACTCACCTCTTTTGGAAAGGTTCTCCTTTCCCTGGACTCTGACAGGTAGTATCATAGTGTCTTACGGTTTTTCTTAAGACCCTTTGTAGTTTGTAATTCTAGTTTATCTGCTCACTGGTGTTTGATGTCTGTCTTTTCCATGAATGTCTGAGTTCCAGGAAGGAAGGGACAGACTTCCTTACTAATCAGAGGGTTGGCTGCTGGCACCATGCCAGCAATTGGGGGCTGAAGTGATGATTCTCCAGCAGACCCCCTGAGAGAACACTCCTGATGGCTTGGCTGGGTTGGTTCGGCAGCTTAGTGTCCTGGTGTGCGATTCCTTCATATGCTAAATAAAAGTGTCATTATGAGCTGGGGCTGTAAGGCAGATGGGGAGGTTTTTTCACCTCCTGGTGATGATGCCTTGTTCTTACCTTTGCTTCAGTCTCATTTTTAAAGTGGGGATAAGATCTCCACATTTCCTTTACCTTAAGACACCATGGCGTTTAAGACGCTATCCCTTAATAGCTTTCCAGTGGAAAAACCCAACCACGTCATACAAACAAACAGAAAAAAAACCCTCATCATTACTCCTCCACTAAATATGCACACTGATTGTAAAGCACTCAGTTGTCACGTTCATGCTAACATATTCTCTCTCCCTCTCTTAGAATTCAGACAGACCAGGCATACCTACTACAACGCAGGACTGTAAATGAGCATGAAAAGAGATGTGTGTGGGTCACTGTACTGGTGCCTGGAAGTCTGTGGGCTGCATAATCCTGATGGTACTAAAGAGCCTATATCTTCTTTGCTTTATAAATTTCATCCTTCTTTCTGCCCCCCATCCTCATATTTAGTAAGAGGCAGTGAATGGGGTGGGAGCCCCTATTGGGGATTAACCAAGCAATCTAGCCCCAGGTCCAGAGCAGATTTGGCCTGTGTCTCCTGCTGAGAAGGGACAGCGGGGGTGGGGTCCTGGCCTTCCTCAGACTGTGTCTGGCTTCATAGCTAAACAATCAAGGGAAGAAAGCCCCCTCTTCAGTGGCCTGCCTCTGCTGCTCTTCTGTTGTGGTCAGGATGTTATTGTAGTCCTTTCTGTGTTTGCACTGAATAACAGGGGAGCATGTTTATTCTCAGAGCCCATTGCTGGGCGTTCCCAGATTCAGGGTCACCACCTGCCTGGGCCTTCATTACTCCTGCCCACGTGCAGCTGCCTCTGAACCAGCTCCCGCTGCCCTCTGGACTCCTCCCTGCAGTCTTCCCGCTCCCTTTCAATTTGATGCACTACTGGTGAACCTGGAGCTGTCCCTAGGGGCCTCCTCCAAGCTAGGGTGTGCTTCTGCAGGTCCTCTGGACCTCTGCGGAGACCGGATGCACCGAAGATCTATAGCCCCAGAAAGTACCATTGACACATAGAGAATAAAGTCAATTCTCTAGTCTGTCTGGGGATTGAAGCTTTTGGAAATCTGATCTTGTGCCTACTTCCCAGCCTTGCTTCCACTCCACCCTGACTTGCTCCTAACTCCTTGCCCAGCCTCAGTTTTAGTCAGGCCTCAGTTTCCTCTGATTTCTAGAATTATCTCCCTCACCTTGACATCCTCAGGTCACTGTGCAGATGGGTAGCTCAGGGCTTAGATTATACTTTGCAATTTTAGAACTTAGACAAACTCAGGCGGAGGGGATCCACTTTTTTTTTCAAGTTACCATTTTTTTATGGGTACTATGCACATTATGAGTAGATTGCCTTTTGGTTATGAAACACCAAAAAGATCTTACAAGGTTTCCATGTAGGCACTAAAAAGTAGTAATGAGATACCCATTGTTTATCACATAAATCAAACATGCAAAAAATAAGTGCATAGGGAAGGCCTCTTTCTTTGGTAATAATTCACTTTGTGTGTTCTTCCTTTGAACTGGTTTCATGGTGCACAGGGGCAGAGCAGGGCCATCTATGTGGCTGGGAGCTATTTTAGCCATGTGTCCTTCCATGTGTGTACCTGGTTCTCAGCATGTTGAGTTTCAATCTTCACTGGTGCTTCTTGGGAGAAGGATGGGTTGAGTGTGGATGTGGGACCCAGGAGCTGAAGTCAGGATCAGTCCTAGCCAGGTGCTCTGGGTTTAGGTCATGTATACTTTCCTTTCCAGTTACAGATTGTGGGGTAGCAGAGTGTGAGAATCTTGAAATTCCTTATCCTTAAAAATTAGGTAGATTCCTTCTTGCTTTCGATATTTTCTGCCACCGTGAACTGTTGCCCTTTGCCATGTAACAGTCTGCCTTAGAGTCAGCTAAGTATAGACTGAAACCTTCACACTCTCAATTATGTGAGAGAGGATGGCTGAAGCCAGCTGAAGTTGATTGTTTCTCTCTATCCAGATGGAAAGTCAAGAAGACTGGAATTGGGACAGATGTTGAGAAGAATAGAATGCCCTGAAATATTTCAAGATACTTCCTTCCCACTTTCCCCTATGGAAGCATAAGGGAATTTTTTTTCTGATTTTCACTTTGAGAATTTGGTAGAGCTCCAACAGATATAAAATGAGCCCTCAGGATCACCACCGTGATGACTTGGCAGAAATTTACATGGGCAGAATCCCATCAGTTTGAATCTTCCCCAGAATGTGTTGAGGTCTGAGTGAGGTTTTCTGAAGAAAGAATTCTCTCTGCCCGGCAAAACTTTTCAGGGGAAAGAGCCTGGCCATGGGACGCCATTAGAGCAGCCACGGCCGTGAGACTTTCCCGCAGAGAGGGGGCCCAGCTTGGCGGCACCACTGAAGCAGCCTTTCTGGTGGACCTCTTGCAGGTTAAGGCCCGTGCCCATGCTCTGCCCAGTGAGACAACATTCCCCCACTATTGCAGGTGTGCTCTGAGCCTGGCACCTCAGCAATTGTCTGGGGTTCCTGGGCCCAGTGATTCACGGTCTGCTACCATCTTGGGATAAGTTTGATATCCAGATAAACTAGGGTCACTAGAGTTCTCTGTGAGTTGCCTGGGTAGTTTGTAGCTCAACACTTTTCATCTGACATCCAAAATGACAAGACAGAGGAGCAAAATGCAGTCTCAGAACTCAATCCCATCCAGAACAAGTCCTGGAAACAATGATATAGGAGAACTAGGAAGCCACACACCTGTAATTTCTGAAATGACCACATCTGAAGTAAAGAAACAACTCCATCAGGCATAGAAGAGATTAAAGCAGAAATAATCTCAGGCAAAAAATGAAGTGAAAATAATAATGGAAGAAATGTTCCCCACATATAGAGAAGAAACAGATAAAAGAATAGAAGAACACAGGGAACAAATGGAAACATTACATGAGCAATTGAGGAATGAATTAGAACACACGAAACAGACTCAAAGAGATTTCCAGGAAATGAAAACTTCCACTGAAAGCTTGCAAAACCACTTCAATGAAGCTGAAGATAGAATTTAAGATCTTGAAGACACCATGGCAGCTAGCAACCATGAAAGGAAGGATCTCTTAAAGTAATAAAGGATCCAGGAAAAATCAATCCAACAGCTGCAAGATGAGGCAAAAAGAAATAATATTTGAGTAATAGAAGTCAATGAAACAGCAGGAGGCAACACAGATGATGAAGTATATTTGCAGAAATAATAGCAGAAAATTTCCCAAGCATGGTAAATGATACTGAAGTGCAGTTTAACAAGGCATACAGAAGTCCAATGAGCCATAACCCAAATAAAACCACACCCAAACATAATAATCAAGATCCCAGACATCCAGCAAAAGAACACAATATTAAAAGCTGCTAGAGAAAAGAAACAGGTCACTTATAAAGGAAAGCCTATCAGAATCACAGCAGACTTCTCAACAGAAACCATGAAATCAAGAAGAGCTTGGAGTGAGGTATTACAGATTCTGAGACAAAACAGCTTCCAACCCAGACTGATGTATCCTGCAAAACTATCCTTAAAATTTAATGGAGAAATAAAATATTTCCATGACAAAGAACAACTGAAGAACTTCAAGAGTGCCAAAGTAACATTACAAAAAGTACTAAAAGACATTCTAGACAGAGAAAAAAGAGACCACAATCTCAAGAACAACAATAGAAAGGAACCCTCAAGCAGAACAAGTAAGTAAACAGATAGCAAAAATAGGAAAGCAACAACAAGTAAATAGCATGACAAGAATAAGCCAACAGTTATAACCATTAATGTAAATGGCCTCAATTCACCAATCAAAAGAAATAGATTGGCAGAGTGGATTAAGAAACACAATCCAATGATATGCTGTATATAGGAAACACATTTTACTCAAAAGGAAATCCACAAACTGAAAGTTAAAGGATGGAAAACAATTCTCCATGCAACAGGTTCCCAGAAAAAAGCAGGGGTAGCTATTATATTTGTAGCCAATGTAAACTTCAAGCTGAAAACAATCAAAAGAGATAAAGAAGGCCATTACATACTAGTTAGGGGAAAGCTGCAAGAGGAAGAGATAACAATCCTAAACATTTATGCACCAAATACTGGAGCATCAAACTTTATAAGTCAAACCCTAACAGACATGAAAAACCAAATAATTAATAATACTATTGTATTAGGAGACCTAAAAACCCCTTTGATGCAGAGACAGGTCAGTTGGACAAAAACTCAGCAGAGAAATAACAGACCTGAAACAAAGGTTTGAACAAATGGACTTAGTAGATGTATACAGAGTGTTCCCCCACAACATCAGAATACACATTTTTCTCAGCTGCACATGGGTCTTTCTCTAAAATAGACCACATTCTAGCTCATCGAGCATACCTACCTGAATGTAAAAGAATTGAAATTATCCCATGCATATTATCTGACCACAGTGCAATGAAATTTGAAATTAATGACAAAGGGAACTCCAAAAACCCCATAAACACTTGGAAATTAGACAAAAACCTCCTGAACAACCAAACAGTCACACAAGAAATTAAAGAAGAAATTAAATACTTACAAACAAATGAAAATGCAAATACAACCTACCAGAATCTGTGGGATGCAATGAAAGTAGTCCTCAGAGGGAAATTTATAGCGATGAACTCACATATAAGAAAACACAAAGGGAGCAAATAAATAGCCTAATGCTGCACCTCAAACTTTTAGAAAAGAACAAGCCAAACAAAAAGCCCAAAGAAGGGAGGAGATTATAAAACTCAGGGCAGAAATTAATACAATTGAGATGAAGAAAACATTACAAAAAATAAATGAATCAAAGAGTTGGTTCTTTGAAAGAATAAATAAAATTGATAAACCCCTAGCCAACCTTATCAAAAAAAAAGAAAGGAAAGAACTCAAATTCATGCAATAAGGAATGAAAAGGATGAAATCACTACAGATCCTACAGAAATTCAAAGGATCATTAATACCTACTTTGAAATCTTTACACCCATAGGATGGAAAACTCAGAAGAGATGGACAGATTCCTAGAATTATGAACTACCAAAGTTGAATCAGGAAGATACAAAAATCTTGAACAACCCAATATCAATTAATGAGACTGAGAATGTCATTAAAAACTTACCAACAAAGAAAAGCCCAGGCCCTGATGGATTCACAGCAGAATTCTATAAAACATTCAGAGTAGATTTAATGCCAACACTCCTCAAACTCTTCAATGAAATTGAAAAGAAAGCAATTATCCCTAACTCATTTCTGGAGCCAAGTATTATACTAATACCAAAACCAGAAAATGACCCAACCAAGAAAGAGAACTATAGGTCAATCTCCCTAATGAACATAGATGCAAAGATACTCAATAAAATACTAACAAATAGAATGCAGCAAATTATGAGGAAAATTATACCCCACACCAGGTTGGATTCATTCCAGGAATGCAGGGATGGTTCAATATTTGCAAATCAATTAATGTAATACACCATATCAATACAGTCAAAACAAAAACCACATGATCATCTCAATAGATGCAGAAAAAGCTTTCGATAAAGTCCAACATGCATTCATGTTAAAAACCCTAGAAAAAATAGGAATAGATAGCCCTTACCTCAATCTGATCAAAGTGATCTATAGCAAACCAACAGCCAACGTCATACTAAATGGACAAAAACTAAAAGCTTTCATTTTAAAGACAGGAACAAGACAAGGATGTCCGCTGTCACCACTACTATTCAACATAGTTCTGGAAGCATTATCCAGAGCAATTAGACAAGAGAGAGAAATAAAAGGAATAAGAATAGGAAATGAAGAAGTAAAACTATCACTATTTGCAGATGACATGATACTTTACATGGAAGACCCCAAAAACTCCACAAGAAGACTCCTTCAATTAATTGATAAATTCAGCAGAGTAGCTAGATACAAAGTGAACATCCCCAAATCAATAGCATTCCTATACACAAACAACAAACAGACTGAGAGAGAAGTTAAGGAAACCATATCTTTTACAATAGCATCCAAGAAATTGAAATATTTAAGAATCAATCTAACAAAGGATGTAAAAGATATATTCAATGAAAACTATAGTACTCTGAAAAAAGAGATCGATGAGGATTTCAACAAATGGAAAAACATCCCCTGCTCATGGTTAGGAAGAACCAATATTGTGAAAATAGCCATACTACCAAAATTGTTGTACAGATTCAATGCAATTCCCATTAAAGTATCATTAGCATACATCACAGATCTAGAGAAAACTTGCCTTAAATTCATCTGGAACCGTAAGAGACCCAGAATAGCAAAAGCAATCCTCGGCAACAAGGACAAGTCAGGTGGAATCACAATCCCTGATCTGAAATTATGCTACAAAGCTACTGTAATAAAATCAACCTGGTGCTGACTTAGAAAACAGACCTGAGGATCAATGGAACAGACTGGAAGATGCAGCCAGAACCACAAACACACTCAGCCACCTAATATTTGACAAAAGGGCCAAATAAGCTCACTGGAATAAAGATAGCCTCTTTAACAAATGGTGCTGGAAAAATTGGCTTGCCTCTTGCCAAAGACTGAAAATAGACCCAAGTCTATCACCATGCACCAAATTCAAGTCAAAATGGATCACAGATCTCAATATTAAAACAGAAACTCTAAATCTATTGCAAGAGAAAGTAGGTAAAAATCTTGAAGACATAGGAGTAGGCAGAGAGTTCATCAACAAAAAACTGCAAGGGAAATACTTCAAAGAATCACTAACTGGGAACCCATCTTACTGAAAAGTTTTTGCACATCTAAAGAAATCACCAGCAAAGTAAAAGGAAAACCCACAAATTTGGAAAAAATCCTAGCTGGCTGTCCCTCAGACAAAGGTCTTCTATCTAGAACATACAACGAATTAAAAAACACGAACCTGTTCAAATTCAAAGACCCAATCCAGAAATTGGTATCTGAGATGCATACACACTTCTCAGATCAGGAAATACAAATGGCAAATAAATATATGAGAAAATGTTCTACATCTTTAGTCATTTGAGAAATGTAAATAAAAACAACATTGAGATTTCATCTCACCATAGGAGATTGGCCAGCATCAAGAAATTATCCAGTAACAAATGCTGGTGAGGCTGTGGAGAAATAGAAACTCTTCTGCACTGCTGGTGGAAATGCAGACTGGTGAAACCACTGTGGAGAGCTGTTTGGAGATTCCTCAGCGAACTAGCTCTAGAGGTCCCATTCAACCCAGCTATTCCTCTTCTGGGTATTTTCCCAGAAGATCTGAAAACATCATATCACCACAATATATGTGCACCATGTTTATAGCAGCGCAATTTGTAATAGCTAAATTGTGGAAGCAACCCAAATGTCCATCCACAGAGGACTGGATAAAAAAAACTGTGGCATTTTTATACAATGGGATATTACTCAGCTATAAAGAAAGACAAAGTTGAGGCTTTTATAGGCCAATGGTCACAATTAGACACCATACTCATAAGTGAAATAAAGCAGAGGTACATATGCAAGCAGCGTATTGTATCATTAGTGTAAGAACATGAAAGTGGGAGTATAAATTAGGAGGTATGAAGGGAATCTGCTCAAAAGTAAAGAGCAAATCGATTGAGGGGAAGGAGAAAAGGAAGAAAGGGACAAATATATATGTATGTATGCATGTGCAGGATGGCTAACATGGTTCCACTATTGACTCATGTCGCTTTATGATAAGGAACAGTTAATGACTGGTTGGTTTATCAAGATTGTATGTCTATATGTGCTTTCCTGGATATACACTTTGAAGTTATCAATGTGTAATACAGCAACCATTTTTAATTCCCTGTCATTTTGTCTGTAATTCAATTTTGCTTGTACTGCTTTTGTGTTACTTTGTGTCTCTTTGTTAATGTTTTCCCTTTTTTTTACTTTTAAAAATAAAAAATCAAAAGAAATAAAAATGAAAATTAAAAAAAGATCAGGCAGATTCTAGCAGCTTTTAAGAAAATGCACGCCTTGGCAAACTAAGTCACTGACATTGTCTTATCTGAATGTGGGACTTTATGGTGTTTTACAATGCCCTAATCAAATTATTAGTAAACAATGTAGCCTACTGGAGTTTCTGTGTCATGTTTTGCAGACTTCTCAAGTTGCAGGTGTTCCTTTGAAGACAGTGAAATTTTCTGCTCCTTTAACATTAGGTTTTGTACATATAATTTCTAGATTCAATTTCTTTTCCTTTTCAATGACTCGGTTCATGTTTTTATTTTGTGGCAGACACTACACAACAAGCAGTACCATTTTTTGGTTAACAGGTGACTCAAAAAGTTCTTTTAATGATTGAAATGTCAAAATAGCAATTTTGAACTTTTATAAAAAGTGGCAAAGCCCTTGTAAATGCTGAAGCAGGCCCGGGGGCTAGGAGCCACAGGCCGCATCTTCAGTATGGGGCTGGTGGAATATGGTGACCTTGGGTACCTTGTGTTCTTGTCTCACTGTCTGTCTCTTCAGCGAAACAGCAGACATAAAGATGACAGACAACCTTTGCCCATCCCAGAGCCATGAAGTAAACAAAATGCTCTATGGCCTCATTCTTCAATAAAAGTTCAGGTGTAAGTTGAATTAAGTAGTGAGCCTAACCCATCTATAGGAGCTGGGTCTACATAAACTCCTTATAGAATATTTCCATCTCAGTGACAGGACAGTGGCCATCTGTCAAAACTATTCTGTAAAAATCATTTATCTTTTCCTCTTTACATTATCACTGATAAATGGACTCATTTTCAGGACAGATGCCTCCTGAGTGGTCACTTTTTGTGTGGCCCACATCCCCCCATGCTGTCCCTAGTAAGAGGGAGGTGGCTCATTGGCCAGTTTTTATCCTTTGGGCTTGGCTCATGGATAATGGTCCAGGACAAGAAATTTGAGGGCAAGATGCTCTTGAGTCTAGTTTTTCTTGAATTATTTTAACCAGATGCTAATAGAAATCAACAAGTGGGTAACCTGTCATCAAGCTTTGAGAAACACTGCTGAATTTCTTAGCAGCCATTCAATAAGAAATGCCATTCTGTAGCTCAGAGTCTTGTGATTTTTGTCAGAGGAGAGTTATTTGCCTGAAGGACTTTTCTAAACCCATTACTATTTCTGTAAAAGACTCTCAATTGAAATAATGTATTTCTCATTATATAGTTACTTTCATTGCAGGATACTCAAAACACTTGAAAAATATTTTAAATTCCTATTCAAGGGCCATTTTTTTAAGCATTATAAAATTCACATATGGTGATATAGAGTGACTGTTTTAATACCTTGCTGCCATATTAATAAAATCCAGATGTAGTAAGAAAAGAAAGGGTCCTATATCTTGACAATAGCCCAATGCTCTTTTAGATATGCTGAATAATCACTCTGCTAGAGTTGAGCAGCAAGGGCATTACTGGAAGAGTGTCCTTTGATAGCTAATGACCTAGAGAAAGTCTGACCAAAACTTTCTATTTGATCTCGGAGGCATCTCTTCTACAGCCTGGCTTTGTGGGGGTGAGACATCTTAAGGCTATGCTTTTTCATTTGCCTTTTTCTTGAATTACATAAAAGACTCTGGCTTTGGGGAGTTCTCAAACAACCAATGCCCTAGACAGGAAAGCCCAACTTTGAAGGATTCTGCTAACCTCAGGGGAGGTAAGTGATCTGGAGGCTCATGTGCTTTGGGTATCACCCTAACCTGGCTAAAATGTTGTCCTCATTCAAAAGGATACTTTGTAGAATTTTAACAATTTAAAATATTTCAAACTGTAGCCAATAATTCTTAGTATTGCAAATGTACAGTTACAAAAGCCATCTCCATAAAGGGCTTTCTATAGCAAAATGGGCTTCTATTGAACCAGTAGTTTTTAAATTAAAAAATAGTTGATAAGTTAGTATTTAATTTTCCACTCCTCTCTCCATAGGAAGGACTTCCTGGATATCAGGAATATTTGAGAATTACATAATTATTTTGATTTTAGGATATTAGTGCCTGAAATAATACATTCCAAGCGAGAAAGGTATTTTCCCTCAGCTGTAGCAAAAAAAAAAATTATGATCTTTGCTTAAGATCAGAATAAAGTTAATGGTAACAATGTTATTGAAAACCTAAAGACCTTTATGATTTTATCATACATTTTAGCAAAGGATTTGTAATCATCCTAGTGTTAGGTTTTGATCCAAGGACTAGGTGATTCTTTTCTGTGGATAAGGAGGGCCTTTTAAAATTCCTTTGCAAGTCACCTTTCAGCACAGGGAGAGGTGGGAGTTCAGTCTGCACTTGCCAACTGAGTCACACCAGATCTGGGCAGTGATGTGGCCCCGTCTGTCATCGTGAATGCGTCACAGAAAGGGCTTCTGCCTCTCCTGCTGATTAATGCTCTGAGAAAAGCTGTCTTGTGTATTTAATGGAACACAGGTGTGCCAAATTGAAAAAAGCGTCTCTTAAAGATTCTTGAGGCCATATTTATACTTATAACTTTATTTTAACCTTTTTGAATTGTGTGGATTAGCAACTATTTAATGTTTTAAAAATTACCCTGCAGGTGGGCATGATTGATGTATGTCTGTCATCCCAGTATCTGGGAGGCTGAGGCAGGAGAACTACAAGGTCAGACCCAGCCTGGGGCAACTTAGCAGCTTAATGAGACCCTTTCTCAAAATAAACAGTAAAAGGGTTAGGAATATAGCTCAGCATGAAGGCCCTGGGTTCCATCTCCTGCTGCCTCCCTGATATAAAATGACTGAGTGCAGCAGTAACAGAAAGCATCATGATCAGTAGTGCTAAATAGTTGCCCCAGGTTTCTTCCTATTTTCAGACCCTCTCCTCTTATCAATATCCCATGTTTGAGAAACAGCTGGCTCCCAACTGTTAGTTTGCCTAGAACTCTAGTGTTTCACAAAATGTTAATAATTGTTGCATGGAGAAAGGACTTGCTGGCTGTTACCCAGGGTCCTCCAAAGGAACGAAGCCCATAAGATATATGTATATAGAAAGACATTTATGACAAGGAATTGGTTCCTGTGATTACAGAGATTAGCAAGTCCAAAATCTATTATTTGGGTCAGAAGACTGGAGACCCCAGAGAGCCAACAGTGCTAAAGAATTGAGACAGCCTGCTGGAGACTCGTCTTACTTGGGGCGGGGATGGGCTCTTTGTTCTGTGCAGGCTGCTTAGAGGAAGCCCAGCCACATTCTGCAGGGCAATCTGCTTCCATCAAAGCTCACAGATTTAAATGTTAATCTCAACCCCAGACACCTCCAAGAGGACCCATCAAATTAACCATCATGTTAGAAAAATGTAAAGTGGGCTGCGAGAGGAACGGTCCCTGCTACAGTCATCCCCCTTCTGGAGAGAGAATCCCAGTGCGCTTGCACACAGAGACCTGAGAAATCCTGTGTGAAGAAGTCTTTTCATGTTTGTGTAACCCTGTCTTTCCCAAATTTGTTTGCTTATGGAAACTTCTCTTCCTTCTTTTATGTTTTTATTTTTATTTTTCTGAGAAAACTTGCCACAGCCTTTCTAGATCACCCATGTTTACCAGTAGCCTGTCATGGAAAAACTGGAGTATGGAATGTTGTCCTGACAACTGACTTGTTTGTGGGGTAAATCACTGAAGGTAGAAGTCTCGCTGGGTACCTAGCCTTTTGATTGGTTGGATGCATATGGTTGGATGTGCTCACTAAAGCATGGTGCTGGTAGATGGAAAGCAAGGCAGAGAGATGGAAGGCAGACACACACAGTGATGGCTAAAGAGATTGGGGAGGTCCTGTTGCTGGTTTGGCCTTGTTCCCCACTGAGAAACCTGATTGAGCAAGAGGCAGTGGCCCAGAGGGTGTGGTGAGTGCCAGCTACTCAGTGTCTCTGCAGAGGCCTCTGGGTAGGGTTCAATCCACAATTGGGAAGAAGTGAAACATGGTTGCACCTGTCAGTACCTGCACTTCTTAGTATTTTAGGCACTAATATAAAACGTTAACATTAAGGAGTGGGCAGTAAAGAGAGTTGTGTGGAGCAGAGACAGAGAGAGGGGCCCTCTCCATGTTTGAGGGCCTGAGGGTGCCGGCTTTGATCTGAGAAAGATGCCCCTGTAAAAGACATCTCTTAAGAGATGACCCATGTACTGAAGTATGGAGCATGGATTCCACCCACTGTGAAGATGTAGGGTGCGCTGGAGGCTCTGAAATCACTCCGATGTCCCCTGAAGCTCTGTGTAGTGTGTGGCAGTATAGGAATTCCAGCAGGGTGAAGCCCAGTGTGCCCTGTGGGAACTCAGCTTATATGGTGGACAGAACACATCTCTTTGAGGTTGGGTGTGTGCATCTTCATCATGCATCTGCTTTACTGTCCCGTGAGAAGTTAGGGCATGAATTTTCTCACATGCAGTCTGGATGAGGGAATAATGTTAGTACTAAACTCAGTTTTGGCCTTTCCAAATCTGCTTGGTCCCACTCCGCTCATCACAGCCAGGGAGGCCTCGGTGACAGCTTGGATGGTTGCCTAGTCTCCCATCTGGCAGTCATCTCTGCCATCCTTGAGTGTGGTGGCATCAGTTGGGTGTTAGCATTGTGTCAGTTTAAGCACTACCTGCCCCACTGGACCCTTAGAGGCTCTGGTTTCTGAGCTGCTATTGGGTGGGAAGCAGGGCGTGTGCCACCCTGGAAGATTATGGAATTCATATACCAGGAGGTAAACTTTGCCAGGTAGAACAGGAGACAGGAAGCTGGCTGTGAAATTGTTGCCTGCTTTTTCTCCAACATTTCCTGGGAGGGCATTCTTCTTATGGGCTCTCTGGAGACAGCCTATCTCAGGAGACACAAAAAAAGATTTTGACAAAATCCAGCACTCGTTTATAATAAAAACAGTGAAGAAAATGGGACATTTACGACAAACCTACTGCCAACATCATATTGCATGAGGAAAAATTGAAAGTTTTCACTCTAAAATCAGGAGCAAGACAAGAATATCCACTAGTACCACTCTTGTTCAGCACAGTACTCAAACATTATCAGGAGTAGTTAGGCAAGAAAAGGAAATAAAATGGGATATATATAGGAAAGGAAGATGTCAAATGATCATTATTTGCAGATAACATGATCGTCTACATAGAAGACCTCCCAAAATCTATTAAAAGACCCTTAGATTTAATCATGAAATTCAGTAATGTAGCAGGATACAAAATGAATAGTGCTCCTATGTACCAGTAATGAACCCAGTGAGGAAAAAATTAGGAAGAAGAATATCATTCATAATAGCACCAAGAAAAATTAAATACTTAGTAATTAACCTAAGGAAATGAAAGACCTCTACAACAAAAGCTACAGCACTCTGAAGAAGGCTGTCAGTGAGGACATCAGAGAATGGAAAGATATTCTCTGTTCCTGCACAGGAAAAACCAAATGTACTCACTGGCCATACTTCCGTGCACTTTAATAACCAGTGGTAGACTCTAGCCAGGCTGAGCTGCATGATTGGCCTGTTCACGTTATCTCCCCAGGAACCAATTATTGTTTTCTTGAGGACTCTGCTTACAAAGTTGCATAGGTTTGGAGTGGTCTGCCCAACCCTATTTTCCTCATAAACATTGTAATTTTCATGCATGACTTTTGATAATGTAATGTATATTCAGGATGCAGATGTGGCAGTCCAACAGAAATGTTAGTGCCCGTAGACATGACATCAAAACTTGCTGGATGAATGAAACATAGTAAAAATTATTTCTAGGGATGCAAAAAATGACCTAATCCACATAATAGTATGATCATTTTTTTACATTTTCCACTCATGTCAGAGAGAAGGTTAAGCCCACACACTGTAGCTAATTTAAAAAAATTCCCTTTTGTAGTCAGTGTTTCACTGGACAGTGGGACAAGAATGCCACAGGGACCATTTTTCTCTGGCCCCTCTGAATCCCTTTTTCTCCCCTTTCTAGAATGTTCTATGCCCAGGCTTTAGTGACATTAGCGGCCACTGTCTTGTTAAATAGCCTCCTGTTGGGTTCAGTCAATGGGAGGCTAAAGAAGGAGACTGGAGGGTGGGAGTCAAGCAGGGTGGGGGGTCCACACCTCTGTTACTACTCCTAGTCTGTGGGTTCTGGGACTATGAACACTGATAACTTCCTTTGAAGGTTGGCAGATTTTCAAACCTTTGCATGTCAATGAGGAGACAGCTTAGCTAACTTGTTATAGTCATTCTCAACTAGTAATTAGAAATAAAGGAGAAATGGGAGAGGGGGGCATTTTACTGTATCTTCACATAACGGAAAGAGAAGCCAGGCACACTGCCACATGCTTGTGATGCCAACCCCTTGAGAGGCTGAGGCAAGAGCATAGAAAGTTCAAGACCAGGTAACAGTGATTTATCAGAACTCTGCATCAAAATTAAAAATAAAATGAAATAAGTAAAAGGACTGGGGGTGTAGCTCAGTGTGAAAACTCTGGGTTCCATCCAAAATAACACATTGGCAAATATGTCTCTAAAACAACATCATAGCATACATTTGGAAAAGTGCCATTTAAAACACAATTCAATCTGTTTTTTGATGATTCAGAAGATACTGCAGTAGACAACCATGTCTCAGGGTTCATGGTCATGACTAACAGTTATAATTGCACTGAATTCTTTAAGATGGGTGGGCAGTCTGGTTAACAGGATATAAGAAAGAAACAGGATTTTCTTTGCTTCTAGTATAAAAATTCTATTTGCCTACTGTACAAATCTTTTATAAATACTATTAAATTACTGATAAAAGACAGACCCAAGGAAATGATCTCATTCAAGGTTTTATACTTTTTAGGTAAAGTCAGACATATTTGCTGTGTGTCTTTCATATTTGATGCATTATTATGGCTTCTTTGCCATATTTTCTTTCATTTCGGGGACAACCCTACCAAGGGCCCTTATTATGTCTCTGTTATAGATAGGGGATGGGGTTAGAGAAGTTAAGAGGAATAGGACCAAGGTCACACACTGGGAAGGGGCACAGCCTGGACTTAAGGATGGGCTTGTTTGATTCCAAAGTTCACCTTTTACTAGATCAGCTGGGAGTCAAGGATTGACCTCACAGCTTCTTGGATTTTCTGAGCTTGCATGGTTTGAGCAATCATGAAGAGGTTAATAATCCCAGCTGGCTACAGCCACCAATGCTTCTCTTTTTGTCCTTTCCTCCTGGGTGGAACTGATTCTTATGATTTAGGCATCATTGTGTGTCATGGCCTGGTGCAATGGCACAATGCACCCACATTAGCCTGCAAGTTGATCCTTCATGGTAATGGTTGCAGTTACTGCACTGTGAGATCCTAGGGCTGAACTTTTCACCTGAGGAAATGGTAGGAAGCCTTCTCATCAGGCTATCACTTACAGTGCTATGCACCAAATCACGGAGTTTGAGAGCTGGAGGGGGGCGCTTTATAATGAAAGTAATAATTTCTACTTACTCTTGATGCCCTGTCCCAAAACAGTAGACTACACTTGGCAGGCAAAAGGCAATCTTGGTTTTTCACATCTCATCAACAGGGTAAGAAGATCTAGGATAAGAAGGTCAATAAAGGCTGATTTTTCAATATTTTCTGTTCCTCAGACATATGTCTGTGTACGTATTAAATCCTGAAGGATGACCCAGACCTGGAAAGTCATCTTGGGGTTAGGAGCAGTGGCCCAGGAGGAGATGCCACTTGTAAGTTACTAAGAGCCAGCTGTTGGCCAGCCAACCAGGCAGGAGAGGTTTTGAGAGCTTGAGCTCTGGAGCAAAGCTACATGGCATCCCATGGGGACCCTGACACTTCTCCTCCTATGCCTCAGTGTCCTCTCCTGTAGATAGGAATGCACCTGCAGGGGTTGCCATGAGCTTTGTATCAGGTAATGTGTGCGAAGCACTGAGAACAGGGTAAACTGTTTGCCAGCAGCAATTCTTACAATTCTTGATTTTCAGAGGCTAATAGATGTGAACCAGCTAAGACCACACAGCTGGTGAGTGAATTAGGGCTGGAACTTAGGTCTGCCCAAATTCAGGACTGTTTTCTCACTTTTGGGCAGAAAAGAGTGACCTAGGAGAGCTGTTACAAAAATGAATGATGTCTGGTTGATGTTCCTGGGGGATACTTAGTGACTAAAGGGAGACAGATGAGACACCCCACAAGCTGCCCAAGATAGGTGACCATGTGCGTGCCCCCCCTTTCTAAGACCATCTAAGGCTCTGAAATTATACCACATAGGGCAAGAGACAAGTTTATGTTGCAGGGCAGGAGTTAATGTTGAAAACTGGTTCCAAGTAAGAGTCCCACTACAAGAATTATGCTGTCATGTGGACTCAATGTAGGCCAGCTCAGAAAAATTCTGCTTTCTGGTTCCACCATTCTTGCATTTAAAGTGTTAATGGGGTCAGCTGGTGCAAAGGGTTGTGGGCTGTGGCAGTGAGCCAGCAAGAATAAAGGCAATCACTGTTCTTTCAATATTTGCTCACTGTGATATCTCCAGTTCTGAGAACGCTGGTTGGCATATACTATGTGGTCACTGATGTATGCTAAATGAATATATATTAAACGAGTAAGAGAATGGATGATGGGGGAGAAGGAAAGATGTCATGAATTAAAGTGTTGCGTACTAGGGTAGAACAGAGAGGTGTTCAATGTGTACCACTTGGTGTCCATTATTAAGGGGCCAAATATGGTCCCAGGACATCCACCTGGGGGTTAAAGCAGAGTGTGTGTATGGTCAGCTCTTTACATAGACTCTTCACATGACTCCCTTTCTTGCCTCCCCCTGGGTGACCAGTCAGCATGTGGACAGTGGATCTTCCCACCCGGGACTCACAAGCAGGCTTTCTGGACACACAGGCAGAGAGAATCCTGGCATAGCCTTTTGTCATTTCCAAGGGTCAGAGTGTCTCTTGGGGCATTGCCAAAGAGCACACTGGAGGAGTCAGCTTGGTACAGAAAGTTGGAAGGCTGTTTCGGTAATTCAGGTAAGCACTGAGGAGGGCTTGATTCAAGTGTAGGTGTTGAGGGTGGCTTAGAGGTGGTGAATTCTGGAAATATTTGTAGGGAGGATGTCAGTGCTTATTGGGCTCATCATATCCTGCCCCAAGGCCTTAGATGTCCCCAAATAAAGTGAGTTTATAGTTTCCAGCTGAGAATGTTGGCCAGCCCCCAGCAATTGCTAGGAACTGTTTTTTTTCTTTCTCTCTCTTTTTTTAGAATGGCCACTATATTAATTGTTTTTGAATTTCTGAGTACCATCTGTTTCATTCTGCAGTGTGTTTCTTTCTATTCTTAATAGAGACCTATTGAAATGGCACTTAATTCTGAAATTTTGCACTTAGGAAGTCACTGTACCTTTTCATATGAATTTAGCGTTATAACTCCATTCATTTTTCATCTTTAACTATAAATGGCTCCATACATTGCAAGAGCACTGTGTCCTATAACTTTGATTCCAATGTTAGAAAGCGAAAACTTTAGTAGCACAAATGCACTAGTGACTCACTTGGCCCAAAACCATAGGTTTGCCAACATCTATGGCTCTGGTGGAGACAGGATATGTCTGGCGCTGGGGATCCCCACCAAAGGCAGGTTCTCATTTGTTCCTAGGCTTCCTACGTGAACTTATCAGCTTTTTCCTAGAACCAGGAAGCTCCCCTAGAGATTTGCTCCCTTGGCTAATGCCATAGGGGGAGGTTGCTTGAAGTAAGTAGAGGATAAACTGTGATAAGTCTACTTCCACTGAGTCAGTTCATGCCCTACCCTGAAGCCCTGCTTCTTGCTATGACAGTGTTGCATACTCAGTCTGTCTGTCCTCCGATTGGTGCTTTCCTGTTTTATCATAGCTTCCTGGTCTCTACTTTCCCAACCTGGTCAGGACCTGTCCTGTCCAGGTCTACTGCCTGACTGACACCTCTAAATGCCATGTTCTGACTGACCCATGAGGTCCTGAAAATGTCTCTGTGCCTTCTGGGGAGTAGGGCTCTGACTCACCATTGTTCCTTTTCCTATTGGTCCTTGGTTGGTCCTGACCCTGGGTGTGTTCTGTCCTTGAGTGGCAGTAGAAATCATTTTGTTCACTTGTCCTCACTCACATAGGCCTGCTTCCTAAAAGATAAGCCTGTAGCTTCTTTTCTTTTGCCATTGTGTAGAACACCACCACTGTAGGCAATTTTCAGTCATTCCATATTGGAACTGAAGATTTCCAAATTCTACTTCTCTCATTATTCAAATTTTGAAAGTTCAACTGCTCGCCATCATGAATTATTGCCCCTCTGCCATGTGCCACCTTGCTTTGGAGCCAGCTGATTATGGATTAAAATCTCCACAAACTGTGTGAGCTACATAAACTTTTCCTTCACTAGACTTTGGGTGTTGGGTATTTTATCTCAACAATGAGAGAAAAGTAATTAAGGAAATTTGGTACCAGAAGTGGGGTCATTGCTGTGACTATACCTGACCATGTGGTTTAAGAGCCTTTGGGAATGGCTTGTGGGAAGAGTATGGAAGGATTTAGAGATGTCAGCAGAAAATGTAGAGGTGAATGCCTTAGGCTGTACTGAATGGGAGATTCTGGTCAGAGCTCAGATCAGAAGGCTGATAGAAATCCTGGTTGTAAAGACGAGGCTCTGGAGGTTTCTGCTGGGAAGAAGGACTGCATTGGTTGCTGGACTCCAGATGATGTGTGTTATGGCTTGGAAGAGTTTGTCTACATTTTACTCATGTCCAGAGACTTTTGCCTGAGACTAAACTTAAGGGTGGCAGACTAATTAATCTGGCAGAAGAAATTTCAAGACACTCTAATGTTGAAGTAGTGGCATGGATACTGTTGGAGGCTTTTAGCCAGATTTATGTTGAGAATCAAGAGCAAAGAGCCCAGCAGAATGATTTAAAACATTGTGAGTTTGGCCAGAAAGGAAGCTCCAGTATAACTGTGCACTGCAAAGATAGAGCAGAGATCTTGATTGCTGAGAAGGAACAGGAGAATAGAAAAGATGGAGCAAAGGCACTGCAAGAAGCAGCAGGACCCCACTCTTTGCAGCCTCAAAATTGCAAAAGTAAAAGCTTTGCTTTGAGAAGAAAGCTGTAGAGCACCAGGTTTCAGAATGGCAATGGCCTAGAGAATTTGTTCCTTGGAATTGGATTCAGAATGCTCAGTGATCCAGGCACTCAACCCCTACAGCCAAGAGATTCTGAAGCTTGGCTACTGCTCCAGCTGGCAGCAGATCTTGGCCTCATCCATGTGGCACTGGTTTTAGGTGAATACAGAAAGGAAGCACGGTGGGGTCAGGAAGGTCTATCCAGATTTTACAGACAGGATCTGTGTGACCCTGAGAGGGCAGTGTGTGGAACTGTGAGTGTGAAGTCAAAGGTGCAGTGGAGACCCTAGAGGTCTGGAAAAGCCAGGAACATGGACTGTCTGAAGAAAACTGAAAGGAGTGAGCAGAGTAGGCCTAAGAGAGAAGCCATGATAGATACTACCACCAGAAGTGCCATAGGGGTGGAGCCACCCCAGCTCTTTGGAGTTCACAACTTGCCGCAGATTGCTGGGGATGGTACACATGGAATTCCAGGACTTAATGTTTGCCCTGCTGGATTTTGGACTTGCTTTGGTTCCATTCCCTTGTATCCCCCTATTTGTTCATTCTGGAGTGGAGATGTCTATTTTGTGCCATTGAATGTTGGAAGTGTTTAACTTTCTTTTCATTTGCACAGGGGCTCATAGCTAAGAGTTTGCCTTAAATCTCACAGAAGACTTTGGACTTGGGCTTTTCAGTAATGCTGAAAGTGTTAGGACTTTGGGGACTCTTGGAGATGGACTAAATCCCTTGGGATGTGTATCAGTCTTTGGGGGGACCAGGAGTTGAATGTTAGTTTGTGTCTAGATGTCCCTGAAAGCCTCAGGATTACATAGGGTTTTTTCAGAGGTGGCTGAATCTAGAATATGTGATTGATTTGTAGTGCAATGCTAGGATTAATGGTGCTGGGATTAAGGGCAGGTGATTGCTGGATCAGTCCATTGATTGGATCGGAACTGCCCTAATCCCAGTAGACTGGATGCAATATAAGGAACAGAAAGATGCTTATCTTCTCTCTCCTTGGTGCTTTTGCTGTCTTCCACTGCCACGGACTGTAGCCCCTCTGCATGCGCTATCTTTCCTTGGAGCCAGCCAATTATGGACCGAACCTCTACAAACTGTGAGCTAAATAAACCTTTCTTCCTGTTAACTTTGGGTGTCAGGTATTTTGCCTCAGCAATGAGAAAAGTAACTAAGACATGCAGTTATCAGTAGAAGGATTAAAAGTGGGCCCAAATGAAGAAGGTCAAGAATTCTATTTGAACTAAGTAATCATTGGAAAAAAGGCTTGGACTCCAGAAGACAATAAAGTTTTTATGGTTTTATTAAAATTTCCATTACAGTACACATGTAGTGTTTTACATTCAAGCGTAACTCATATTCTATTTTTAGAGGAGTATAACAACATCTGCTTTTTTGGGGGTTTGTTTTTGGTTTCTGAGACAGGGTCTTACTCTATCGTTCAGACTGGTCTTGAATTCGATTTGTACATAAACTGCCCTCACACCCACAACGATCCTCCTGCCTCACTTCTGAGTGCTGAGGTTAGAGACACGTGCTACCATGCCTGAACAACATTTGCTTTTTATTGTCAAATTCTCCTTGTTTCCTTTTATAATTAGCTTATAAATCAAAGATTTGATAGACCACTAGTACCTAACTTATATACATTTTGGTTATGCTGAACATGTAAGTCCAAATTTTAGAAAGGATATATACAAATTTATCTAAGTCCTCATTTACCTAGCATGTGAGAATTTGAATTCCTGCATAAATAAAAACAAAAAATTGAATAAAATCTCTATTTTTTGGCATCAGCATATCCCTTTTATTATTATTATTATTTTATTATTTTAAATAGAGTGCAAAAAGAACAATAGCAAAATACCAACAACAGAGACAAAAACAAAACAAAGCAAAAACAATAAGAATGATACAGGATTTTAGAACAAAATGATAGGGATTAACAGTGGTTGTTATATTACATGTTTTTTTTTTATGTATTCTTACCTTCATTGAAGTTGGTCAGATTACCAGATATAAGACAGCAAGATTAATCAAACCATTAAAAAGAATAAAAAATAAAACAACAAAATTATAAATGATACCGAGTTTCACCAAACAAGATGATAGAAATTCAACAGTGGTTGTTATCTTTCTTTTGTCTTTTTTCTTTCTCTCTGGGGGTGAATCTCATTGTTTAACAGTGAATGAAGATTATACTTTTGTTTTAGTTTTCTAAGAATCTTAGATCACACTAACCGAGTTCAACCAAAACCAATATTGCCTGGCTGAGCTAACTCTAATGACTGTTTATAAATCACTTCCTATCATTTTAGCCACAGGAAGGAGAGGTTGTTAGCTTGTTATGCTTGCTTTAAGTGTCTAACTTTGGCCTCCATTATAAACAAAAATTATGAAACACACTCATCCACTGTCATAAACTTTTGACTATAAAACACAAGTTCATAATACAACTTTTTATCCCAAGCTTAAATTTAAAAGTAGGCGGGAAGGTGAAGAGGTTTGCTAATGTTGAACACAAGTATCCAACCACAGGGACAATTTGTAGTAAATGATGGATGTGGTTGACATTTTAAGAAAAAAAAATCTACTTTCTTATTTGCAGAGAATAGGATCAGAATTATCTGAGAATTTCTCTAATGTTCTCTTTATATCAGTCATTTGACTCCAGATGAAAACTCATGGCATCTTTAACAGTCAAGAAACTCAAGAGACATGGAAGTCCAGTAAAACTAATGGCTTGTACAGTGGTAGAGTCCCTTTGTAATTACAGGGCTTAATCACTGCCTTTGCCTTCTAACTGTTTTTCTACTCATTGCATCTCATCTCCAGGGATGGCAGGGAAGGTGAAATACAGACAGCTGTGGTGAGAGATTTGATGTGAGAGACAGTTCTCCAGCACCCACACATCCTCACCCAGTGTGGGCTGAGTTCCGGCTGACCAGCCCTTTCTAACCTCTAGGCTGACTCACCCTGTGCTTGTTACCTAGTCATATCCCCTGTCTCAGCACTATTTACCCTACAGGCAGAGTTGGCCCCCTGGCTCACCAGTATTGGGAGGGTACCACAGTCCTCTTGAGATCTTTCATTGCTAGAATGGAAAGAGGACTTCCTGGATATTCCTGGCTATGCAGATAATGAAATTCAGGCCCAGGGAGAATGTCTGGTGATCAATTCCAAGTTCATACAGATTTCCTGCCTTCCAGATGTGCCCTTCTCACCCAACCAGGCTCGCTCTACTACTTATCTATAATCTTCACTACTAGAAGCCCATCTCTTTAGAACACTGGGGTTCTAGTCAATCAAATATCCTATGGGGGAAGAACTATTTGGTCACTTTGAGAGTAAAATTGTCAGATGCCAATTTGCTGCTATGGATATTGTGCCCCCACTCAACTCATGCGGTACTCTGTTCCCCAGTTTTATGTTGTTCACCTAAAGAGGAAACTTAACATCAGTAGGGAGTTTAGAAGTGGGGTCTTTGGGAAGTGAGAAGACTAGGTAGGGCCATTAGGGTGGAGCCCTCATGATCGAATCCTGGAAGACAGAGCCCACACAGAGATGTACACGCAGTCCTGCCCTGGTGCAGTGCATCCTAGGGGAGCCTCCCCAGAGCCAGGCTGTTTGGACTTTCAGCCTCCAATGCTGTGAGCTAGACAAACCTCTCTTCTTCATAATGTAGCCTGCCTCAGTATCTCATTATCATAATGAAAAATAGACCAATATGCTCATCTCAATAGGGAGCATAGCTGTTCCTTAGGATGGATTTTTCTTGAATGAGATGACAAAATTTCTTCTGGGGAATGAAGCTCTTTGCTGGGGACTGGTGTGGACCTCTGGCTGAGAGCCTGATAAAGGACAAAGGGACAAAACTGGAAGTCACTCTTTTTGTTTGCATCATTGATCCTTCTGTGGCTTTCTTCACTCTGCCATGTGAATGCTACCATCAGCTCTCACCAGTGCTCTGCCTATCTGGAGAATGTTTAGAGGACTGTTGTGCCTCTGACTCCATTTAGCTTTGTGTGTCCTGGCTGACAGTTTCTCCATGGAGACAAAATATTATTATTGGTACCTTTGGCTCATTGAAACTTCCAGCTGTAGTAGCCGCTCAACTTCTTTTAGCTTCATTCTCCCATAATATTTTCATTTCCCCAGTAAGGAGGCTGACTTCTAATGCCGGATAATGTCAAACTGTGACAACTCTATCAGAATTTAGGAGGAATTCCATTTACTTCATAAATAGCTTTGATTCTGAATGGTAGTCATTGACTTCTCTGTATTTCTTTCTTTACTTCAAAAAAGACTGGAAAGCAAGCCACGTTTTCACCTTTTTGTTTTGGAGTTTTTCAAGGAAAACTACTTGTAGGGGCTTCCATGTGTAGGTAATGAATGAAAAACAAATAGCTTTGGGAATTGGAGTCTTCGGATTGAGAATGAATGACTTACATCTCCAAGCATCCAAGCTCCCTCTGTAGCAAAGTTGCTCACTGACAAATTCTCACACGGAAAGGACTCATTTCCTAAATGTGTTGTATGAGACACCATATGTTATTCTGCAAAAGAAAGTAGTAGCTATGGATTTTTCTGCCTGCTAAATAATATTTGAAAATCGTTAGGTACAAGCAGACAATTTCACACATGTGACATTCCATCTATCATTGACACTGAGATGAACTTTTATTGGCTGTCAAACTGACATGGATATTCTCTTTAAAGATCACTCACCTATGGTATGTGTTGTGTTCCTCAATTGCAGTGTCTCTTAGTCATATTATTTCATGAAATCAGGGTACCAAACGATATATTACACAAACGTCTTCTCAAAGGAAGATCAAACAGAAATTGGGATATCATGTCTGGTATAAATGAACTAAGATAGAAATACTTTAAAGACAATACTAATACTCACTTTGGCTTTTATAAATTTATTCAAGCTAGTAATGTATTTTAAAGCAGTTTAATTTGTGATTACATGGATATTGAAACACAAGAAGTTCACCTCTCATTGCTGTTGTGCATCTGTAAAAAGCAGGACTTTTTATATTATGTGGCAATGAAGCTACAGTGTGTGAACTTGGAGTTCTGCAGAGTCATTGAGGTCTTGAGATTCAGTATAATGAAATAAGTTCAAATTCCAGCTACTTCTTGGTCTCATTTTGAGAAATTATTTATTTAATCTTACCAAGATTATGTTTTATTTATAGAGCAAAAAAAAAAGAGGTACAGAGACCTTAAAGAATTACTTGGAGGGTAAAACAGATGAGCTACTTTATTAGCTATTATTGATGTTGCATCTTATATGTGGAGATGACTCACCATATCATTTTTTGTTCATATCAAAAATAATTATTTTTCAATTTATTTTTTGTTTCATTAAAATTTCACAAAATATCAGTTAAATTTGAAGTTTTTTTAAAAATAAAAACTCAAGTAAGTACTTTTTAAGTTTCTAATAGTACTTTTTTTTTAAAGATAGGGTCTCCTATGCAGCCCATGCTGCTCTTGAACTCTCAATTCTCCTGCCTCAGCCTCCCAAGTGCTGGGATTACATGCATGTACCACCATGCCTAGCTTCCCATCAGGTTAAGAGTGTCTTATAAAATGAACTTGGAAAATGGTTATATAAATTATTATTTATTTGTATGGAGATTAAAAGATTACCAAACATTGTAACAATACTGAAAAGATTTATGTCATTGATTACCACACTTGATTTGAGCAGTTTCCTATTAGTGGACATTTATTCCTTGTATTTTGCTATTATAAATAGTAGAAAATATGAGAAATTAGTAGAAACAAAGTTAAAAAATCGTATTGATTAAAAATCTTTTCTGAATAGCTTCACAATAGACCTCAAAACTTAAAGACATAACAAATGTGACTCATTTTGCTAGTGGTTTCTCATTAAGTTAAACATAAAATTACCATATGACCCAGGATTTCCATTCCTAACTATATATTCAAGAGAATAAAAAACAGATGTCGAAATAAAAACATGTCCGTGAATTAACGTTCATAGAAGCACCATTTACAATAGCCAAAATGTGGAAACACCTTAAAAAACTAAGGGATGAATGGATAAACAAATTATAGTATATTCATAGAGTGAATTATTAAAAGGAATTAAAAGCCATTAAAAGGAATAAAGTACATGCTGCAATACAGATGAACCTGGAAAACATTATGCTAACTGAAAACAAAACAAGCACTAAAGGTCACATTCAATTCTAGTCCTAAGAAAGCTGGGTTTGCACTCCTATGCTGGGCTCCTTCTTCTTTGTTAGATGGAGACAAGCCAGTCCTTATAAACATGGTAGGTACAGATTTGGTGTTCATAAAGAATTTGCCATGTTTTGATTCATATCAATAGGTATATTGTTGTTACCCAGCTTTGGAGTCTTGGGAACAACTTCTAGAGATTTTTTCTATGTTCTACTTTTCCTAAACAAAGGAAGAACTGGATAAAACAAGCACTCATTTATTAAAGGTAGGAAAATAAACAAGCTCTGCAGGCTGAGTGCGGACCAACTAAAAGGAAGAGACGTATGCTCTACAGGTTGAGAGCAGACTACAAAGCACAGGGGCCAAGAGCTTAATGTCAGCCATCTTTTGTTTGTATCTCAAGTCCTGGTTGATGTCAGATCCAGGCCATCCTATCAAAATACAACTTGAGTTCTCCTGAGAAGAATTTAAGATAGTATTTTCTGATTGGTGCCAGGTGTAGGGCTTTGGGAACCGTGCTGCATGTGTCCTGGAACCCTCTTGCCTAGCCAGTTTGCCACACCCCGATCTCTTGCCTCATTGTGGACATAATTTTCTTTTGAAAATAACAGTGGCAAAGTATTGCCATTTGTCACTATTTTATCAATTCTTTTGACTATTTACCACCAGATGAATTTAAAGGAAATACGTTTTCATTTAAAAAACTTTTTGTACCTGAAAATGATTTAATTTTCTTTTTCAGTTCTGAGGAGTAAATGCAGGGCTTCATAAATACTAGGTAAGTGTTCTACCAATGAGCCACACCTGCAGCTCTTGAAAATGATTAAAAAAAACCAATGTGATTGATATTTAATGTGAAAAGATATAAGAACTAGAAATATTGGACTCGAGTTTAAAAGCTACACTATTGTCAACAAAGTAATGATTTGTTAAAAGTTGAAGTGAAATTCACCAAGCATGCAGTTGATCACGTGAAAGTGCAAATTTAGTGGTGTTTAGTGCATTCATATTATTGTGCAATAACCACTACTTCTCATGTGAAGAATAGCCTGTATCCGTTAGGCGGTCACTCCCTTTTCCTCTTTTCCTATATCTTCCACTCTTGAGGAAGAAACAATCGATTTTCTGTCTGTGGATTTGCCAAATTTTGTTATTTTATATACAAGGAATCAGACAATATGTAATCTTTCATGTCTGGCATCTTTTACTTAGCATAGTGTTTTTAAAATTTATCTATGTTATCACATATCTCAGCAGTTTATTCCTTTTAATGGCTGAATGTTATGTCATTGCTTGAGCTTTCCACAATTTGTTTATTCATTCATCTCTTGATGAATATTTGAATTGTTTCTACCCTTTGGTTGCTATAAATAATGCTGCTCTGAGTATTTGTGGACAAGCTTTTCTTTGAAATACCTATTTTTAGTTTTTAGGGGGTATATACCTAGGAGTGCTGGGTCACATGGTAATTCTGCAAGAGTGAACAGAAACACTGAAATGACACCCAGGACTTAGAGGCAGATTTATTTTACATCAATAGGCACTGATTGAAATCATTCCCAAAATATTAGGCCCTGATCTCTGGTGGTCTAGGACTTACACTGCCTAAGCAACCAGAAAGTACAGAGAAAAATGGCTTATCAGTTGGGGATTGGCTTATACAATGTGCATCACAGTGACCAGCTACGCATCACACTGACCAGCCATTTTTAAGAGACCAGAAGCAATGAGGTCTGGAACAGGAATTATTACCCGGGCAACTAACAAACTGAAGTATACTGGCTATAGGGGCAGTTTTCTGCTGTAATTCTGAGTTTGACATTTTTTTTTGGTCAGTATTGGAGATTGAATCCAGGGATGCTCTAGCACTGAACTACATCCCCAGCCCTTTTAACATTTTTATTTTGAGACAGGGTCTTGTTAAATTGCCTAGGCAGGGCTTGAACTTGAGATCCTCTTACCCCAGCCCCCTCAGTGGTGTGATTACTGGCCCATGCCAGTTTTTAAAAACCACTAAGTTGTTATCTACAGTGTTTGCAACATTTTAAGTTCCTATTGGCAATATACTATGCAAGCATTCCTGTTTTTTCACATACTCACCAGCCCTGATCACTTTCCTTTCTTCCTTCTTTCTACTCTTCCTCACCCTGTCTCCCCTTCCTCCCTCACCCTTTTCTTTCTCTTTCCTTCCTTCCTTTTTCCTTTTCTCTCTGTCCCTTTCTCCCACCCTTCCTTCTTTCCTCTACTTCCTCTTCAGCCCCCTCTTCTGTTGCAAACAAAATAGTATATCATTAAGGTTATAGTTTGTATTTCCTGAATGACCAATGATGTTTAAATGTTTTTATGTGCTTGTTAGACATTTGTATATTTTATTTGGAGAAATGTCTATTAAAATTCTGTCACCATTTTAAAATTGGATGTTTCTGTCTTTTTGTTTTTGTGCTGTAGCACTAATACTGTTACTTGTGCTGTAATACTAAACTCTTACTGTATATATGATTAGGACATATTTTCTCCCATTATATAGATTGTCTTTTTATTTTATTTCTTGATAACATCCTTTTGAGGCACAAAATGTTCTAATGTTTATGAAATCAAATGTACCTATTTTTAAATTTTTTACTATATACTTTTAAGGTACATAGAAGGATTTATTAGAAGTAGATACAGGATGCATTTAAGGGTGGGGTGCAAGGGCTCAAAGAAATGTAGCACCCGTTTTTCTTTGTTATGTATGCTGTTGGTGTCAAGTCTGAGTTCACTGCCAAATTTAAAGTTATGAAGATTTGCCCCTTGTTTCCAATAGTCTTGTTTTTACTGTTATATTTAAGTCACTGGTCTTCTGGGAGTTAATATTTTAATGAAATGAGGTAAAGAGTCAGCTTTATCCTTTTGTTCCTGTCCGCATAGTTTTTTCAGAGCTATTTGTTGACAAGCCCATTCTTTCCCCTTGGAATGATCCTGGTATCCTTGTCAGAAAGCAATTGACCATATACATTGCAGATGGTTTGTGCATAATAATTCTACTCCACTGGGCTATGTGTCTATCTTTATGTAGGTCCTACATATTATATGGTGCTGGGTATGGAAGCCAAAAGCCTATGCATGGTGGGCAAACACACTACTACTGAGCTGCTCTTCTCACCTTGCGTTGTTTTGATTATTGTAACTTGGCAGTAAGTTATGAAAATAGGAAGTGTGAGTATTCTAACTTTATTTTTTCTTCTTTCAATAATGTTTTAGCTATGTATAACCACTTGTAATTCTGTAAAGATTGGAGGATTGGCTTTTCCACTTCTGGAAAAATGACCATTGGATTTTTGATAGGGATTACACTAAAAATGTAGATTCTTTGGGAAGCATTGTATCTTTTTATAATTACCTTTTGCTGTGGTAGGGATTGAGCTCAGAGACTAGAGCTTACTACTACATACCATTGAGTTACATCCCCAGCCCTGTATTGTTCCTGTATTTTCTGTAAGCCTTCCTATCCATGAACACTGGTATCTTTTTTTAATTTAGGTCTTCTTTAATTACTTTTAGTAATTTTTCATAATTTTCAGTGTACAAGTGTTTCACCTCATTTTAGTATATGTACTGCCAAAGCAAGCACTGTTTCACCTCATTGTTTAACTTTATTAAATTTTTACGTATTTATTTATGTTTTGGTACCAGAAATCGAAGTTAAGGCTTTGTGCTTGCCAGGTAGATGCAGCCACTGAGCTACATCTCTGGCCTTGTTTTTATTCTTTTGGATGCTCTTGTAAGTGGAATTGTTCTCTTAATTTCCTTTTTCCGATGTTTGTTATGGATATGTTAAAAACACAATTTATTTTTTCTGTATTGATCTCCCATCTGCAACTTTGTTGAATTTGTTTATTAGCTCTCATAGATTTTTGTTAGATTATTTGGGATTTTCTGTAAATAGAATCATGTCATCAACAAACATATAGTTTTCCTCTTTCCCTTTCAATCTGGACACCTTTTGAGATTTTTTCCTTGCCAAATTCCCCTGCCTAGGACTTCTAGTACAATACTGAATGGCAGTGGGAAAAATGGGAATGAGACAGGATATTCATTTCCACAACTGCTATTCCAATACTCTACTGAAGGCAATGGATTTCTCAGAAAAATTTCCATTCTATTCTAGTTCACAAACTAAAACCAATGGTTCAACGATGCTCTGCTTTTCCCTTGATGAAATTTTTGGGCAAACTTGTTGCGTGGAATATACATATTTAAGGACACGAAAATGTTGGAATGGTCTCTTACTAAAAGGAGGGCAGTGACTGTCTCAGGCTCTATGTCTCACTCCAGAGGAAGCTGGATCTACTTTCTGATAAGAGTCCATGGTTTTGAAATTGAGCACAGCAAGAGGGCTATTCTTTGGATCTTCTAGTTCTTTGCAGTTATGTAAGAAGAATTTTAAAAGGGAGAGGATTAGGGAATTGCCAATAGCTGACCATTGGAGAAATGAGCGAACAGGAAGAAGAGAAGAAAAGCAGAGTTAAAAGGAATTCAGTGAAAGAGTAAGCTACATGCTATTATTTCAGCAGCCCTGTAGCATCACTGTAGCACCTCACAAGGCAAAATGCAGTCAATAACTTAATTTTTAATTCTTTTTTTTGTACCAGGAATCAAACTCAGGACCTTGTGCTTGCCAGGCAGGAGCTTGTGCCACTGAGCTATATCCCTGGCCCAATAACTTAATTTTTAAATGAGTTCATTTCTCAGCCCCCTTCTTAGACTCTCTGGGACATGGGTCCCATGGTTCCCACTACAAGTGGGAGTGGAGGGGACCAGGACACTTAGAGTTGTTTGAGAAGCACAATCAAGAATTTTTAGATGCTAAAGATGAGTTCTGATGAGATGCAGTTATGTTTAGTGTACATCTAACAAATGTTCAATACATTTAACGAAAGTATCATAAACAAAAAATATAAAAGTTCTCAAAGGGAAAGTTTCAATTTCATGGATTTTATATTTAAATTGTGTTTTTCATGCCTTGTCAATGCCAGAAAATTAGTCATTGAACGATCATATAAAACAATGCTTTAAAAACAGCTATTTGGACACATTTCTGTTGGGATAGGCAATAGAAGTGAAACATCCCAGTAACTTATTGCTGTAAAAATGCATTGATGATTTTCTTCCAAGAGAAACTTCATGGTGGTGAATTTAGGATAGCTCAACCAAAAAATATTCTGAACCATGAACAGATGGTCACTTCCTAAGCAAGCTAACCTTGCGAGACCTCCTAATTTACTGTCCAAATCAAAAGCTTTTGCAGAAAGAGAGAAGAGTTATTAGTCATACCAGAACAATAGGCACAAACCAGTTCTGTCTTGGGCAAACTGAGATGGTTGGCTGGTCATTCTAAAAAAAAAAAAAAAAAACCTTAGGACTAGTTGAATTTTTATTTTCATTGTTACTACTATACTGTCATGGAAAAATTAGTAAGAAGAGAAATCTTTTATTCTTCCACACAGATGTTCAATGGAGAGGGAAATGAGGTCTGCATGTATTGTTAGATGACTGCCTTTTCTGGGTCTCCTATGAGCTTTCTTAGAGTGTCCTGTTCTAGTGTTGTGGGGCTGGATTGAGGCCAGTGCAAATCAAGTTGATACCAAGGGTGGCCAGGACAGAGCTGCCTGGTGGGTTTCATTCACACAAGGACCAGGAGGAGGAGGAACAGGTTTTAGCCTAGGGGCTCTTCCTGTACCACTCTTAGATATCACGCCAATTAGGCAACCTGGGACCACCTCAGTCTCACCAGGGTCCACAAAGTATAGAAGGTCCTTAAGATTTTATTGTTTCCAGAAAATAGCAGGAACTGAGCAAGATAATTCTGGTTAAGACTAGCTTTATCCCTCCACCCCATACTTCCTTGATAAATAAATCTCACAACTAAGCAACCAACAAATTAAAGCTGCTACACAAACATAATCATGTGAAGGCCATTTATGATTCCAAGGGCTAAAGGTAATGATGGTTAAAAACCAGACATAATTTCATTTAAGTAAATGTTCTAAAGGTTACTTGTTTGAATTTAGCAGAAATTTATGGTTAATAATCACTCTCTGAAATAAGATTGTGTCTGCAGATCAGTATAATGAAGCCATTGTGGATAAGGTTGGTGACAGGAACAACAGGGAAAGTACAGTAGTCCTCTTTATCCATAGTGCTGTGGAGTCTGGTTTCATGTATCTGCTGTCATCTATAATGTGAAAGTATTAAATGGAAGGTCCCAGAAATAAACAACGCTTAAATGTGAAGGTATATGTCATGCTGGGTAACATGGTAAAATATTATGCTATCGCATCCATACCCACACTGTATGTCACCTGCCTGTTAGTCATTCTGTAGCCGTCTCAGTTATCAGACTGTCATGCTTTTGTGGTGCTGGTGTTTAAGGAACCCTTATTTTGCATCATAATGTCCTTGAAGCATAAGAATAGTGATGCTGGAAATTCAGATATGCCAAAGGGAAGCTATCAAGTATCTCCTATGAGTGAAAAGTTGAAAATATAATGAGGTATTGTGAGTAACTAGAAGCTGACTAATGTAACATGATTAATAACTTGGGGTAGAATGTATTTTCGGGTCAGTCACCAAGTATAACATTGCAATAAATGTTACGCATATTCACATATATAGTATAATTCACATATATTAGTATAATTATTCTATGATTAGTATTGTTGTTAATATCTTACTGTTCCTGCCTAATCTATAAATTAATCTTTATTATAGGAATGTAAGAACATGGAGGTTTTGTCCTATCTGTCTTTTCAGGCATCCATGTGGTTCCCGGAACATATGTCCCATTGCAAATCATCTGTGAGCATCTGTTAAGTACTAAGTGCAGGTGGGTTGCCTAAAGTGATGGAATTACTCTGTAGCAATTGGGTGCAAAGCTCAGGTCTTTTTCTCTCTGTTACTAACACCCAGTCTACAAATATTATAGATAAGGGGAAAAGCATTGAGACACAGATCATGGGCCCTAGGTCTTAGCTGTGTTTTTAATAATTGCAAATCAGACATTCTCTCTGAATCATAGTTATTCACTTGTTAAAGGGAGTTAGAAAAGCCTACCTGAATTCCAGGATGCTGGTGAATGTCAAGTGTGATGTATGTAAAAGCACTTGGAAAATACTCTTCACAGTCGAAAGAACTGTGCTGAGTTAACAAAAATATTTTAGTCACACTTACATCATGACTTTCAGGAAAAATTCCTGTAGCCTTGAAACATTTTCTTCACTATTTTTAGGTGCAAAGGACAAGGAAAACAAATGTCTTTGTCCCCTCTCTCACTCTAGCATTTCTCTATCCTTGAAGGATATTGTGAGACCCTGATGCCCTCCCCGCTCTCCCTACCCGGATTGAGATGCGAGTGGTAGAATGTATTTTGGGGTCAACCACTAAGACCACTGCAAAAAGGAAGGACTGAAGCATTTGACATTGTGTAACTTCCATTCAAAGTCTGCACAGTAGATTCCTGGTAAGGCTGCTTGGTTGAGAGAGATGCCATTTTGAATTTCTTGTCACCCAGATGGATTTCTGACCAGTGTGAAGAAATGCGTAATACACTTTCTGTTTGCTGCCACACTAATTGGCTTATTTTGAGATTTCTGTGTAGAGTTTTGGGAGGTACACGAAGGATAGACTATAGTCTGTTTTTTCCCAGTGGGGTACCAAACCCCAAATGAATACATTTGTACCATAAACTGGCACACAAATTTCAAGGTAGGCTCTTTAGGGAGCTATTTCTTAGTTTTCCAGAAATGTGTATGAAACTCTACTATGTTTCCAAGTGTTAGCATGAGCTGTAATATCTCTTTAATGTTGGCATGCTGGAAACTCAAGGAGTGTACTAACAGCAAGACAGGCATCGAGAATGACATTTTTCAGTTTCCTGTTTTGTTTCATTTATTAACTTTCTCAAAATAATGTGTCAAAAGTGTCAAAAACTGCATGCTCCAGAGTTAGTCTTCTTAGGTTCAAGTCCTGGTTCCATAAGTATAATAAGAACCTCTACAGTGTAGGTTGTTATTAGGGTACAATTAGATAGTATTATAGAATGTGCTTTAGCACAGTGATTGGTGTAGAGAAGACAGCCAAATAATATTAATTACCACGATGATGGCAACTACTTTACTGTCACCACCACCACTATTATTGCTAGGCAACAGTGGATGCACAGTTTTGCTGAACAAGAATGAGGCAAAGTGTGAGATCTATGTGTTTAGCTTGTGGTGCTGTGGGACAGAGGTTGGAGAGATACAGGCGTGAATGTGCTTTGCTTTGCCACCAAACTTACCATTTCTTTGAGGACCAAAGAACTAGAAAATGCAGTGGAGCCAGGAAGTACCAGCCTTCTTTTCATGCACAAAGTACCGCAGCAATATGTTTTAGGCTCTGCTCCCATTCTCAGTTTTTCTTTAGACTGTGCCAGCAATTCCACTGAAGATCCTGCAATGAAGGAAGATGTGTATTCTTTTGGGGTTTGCAAGGGGAAGGCTACGGATGAAATATACAGAGGTGACTGGTTGTGTCTTATGGCGGCTTTTGCAGAAAATAGTGAGCAGGAAGTTCTTGACAAGAAAGAAATGCCACTTCAGAAGCCCAGCTTATTTTTTATTTTTTGGAGCAATTTATTGACTCTGTTTTAGCTGCCACTGTTGTAGCAGGCTGTGAGTAATCCAGACTTGGAATTTTATTAGCTGGTGTTAAATAATAATTAACCAGTTAGGGGAATATTCCTAGTTGTTCTTTGATAAAAGAACCGACTCTCATCTGGTAAGAGATAATCGGCAAGCTGTTATGTATGTTTTGATGCGGTGGAAGTGTTCTTCCCCATGAAGGCTTTCTGGCATAAGACAAGTCCTTGTTCATATTGACTTTATCTCTAAATCCAACAGTCAGGCAGCTGTTTGTGATGTTTATAATTACACCTGTGCTAGTATGAAGAACTATTTTCAGTGTTCCATTCTCTGAAGGAAATATTGGAGAACCCAAAGCTTCTATTAACAATTGAAATACTCTAGAGTATGTTCCCAATCTGGCCACCTACTTACATTGTTGTATAATTTGCTTCTCTAGGTAAGTGGAATTTGATTATGATGTCATATACAGCTCATCTCAGAGGCAAATCTTTGGCCTTTATTATCTTTGTCCTCTTTTTACATTTAAATGAATGAACATTTTTTTGTTACAGTAAAACCAACCCATCGCACATAGAGCAAAGCACAAAAACTGTCTAGAAAAATATCTACTGATCACTTAAGCATGATCCATGACTAATAGCTATCTAAGTGGAACTGAGGGTAATGACTCCAAGGGGTTCATAGGAAAAATGTGCTCAGTGTTTCCTCCCAGGAATCATGAAGTAGTTTCTTCCTTCTTCTTTTATAGAACCTTTTACTCCTTAATCTCAAAATGCCTAGCAAGGACCTTGTATATCCCTGAGAATGCCCTTTTGTAAACCCTATACTTGCTGTCCTCAGAAACCTTACGATAAAGAGATGAAATCAAAACAAGAAACTTCCTGTCAACCAGATTTGTCAAAAGAGATTATTTTTCAAAGCTCCTAACTCAATTCATTCATGACTTTAACTTTTCTCCTTGTTGGAAATAGCATCTAGAGCATAAGCTGCTCTGAAAATATTTTCTGAAAGTTCAATTTCAGGGGATGATTCATGCCTTTTAGTTTTGTTTTTAATATAGAGAAGGCAGAGATCTCTGATAGACACTACTCTTCCATTATGCTTTGGAATTAAAAAGAAGATGAAACTCAGAGATATTTCTTTCATTGACTGTAGTCATCATTTGAGCTTCATATTTAACTTCCATGGAAGATTAGCTCCTCTTGGAGCACATTACGGCTTGAAGGTACAAGGAAGTGCAGTTCCCTGTGTAATATCCTGAAGCAGGTACCTGGATGCTCTCTTCCTGCCCAGCGCCTCTGGGTAAGAGAAGAGGGAGTATCTCACTGGAAATCTCATAGGGCCAGAGGACCTCCCAGGGTCACAGAGGGATTTTCTTTATTTTCTGCAGAAAACTAACCTATCACATCAAATCAGACATTCTTTTAATCCTAGGCATTATTTCTTGGTTACCTTGTCACATCTCACATGAATGTTGGCTCAGCAGGTTAGAACTGTGACATCAGCTTGGTTCCAAAATAACCTTCTGAATTCATTATCCTGTTTCTATTTAACAAGCAGGATTTGAGAATAAGATCATTTGATATATTTTAC
The DNA here is from genome assembly GCA_004027595.1 of Dinomys branickii. Lineage (NCBI taxonomy): Eukaryota > Metazoa > Chordata > Mammalia > Rodentia > Dinomyidae > Dinomys > Dinomys branickii. Next base: position 52,636 of record PVLD010007842.1, read on the forward strand.
TGTTCTGTTAAGCAAAAATAAGGTAAAGTAAGATAAAAACAATTAGTAGTTAATGTGAACTGAAAATTGTCTTTTCAGCAGCACAGACCAAAGTGCTCTTATTTGGTGTTTTCCTCCCAATCTCATTCATGGTCTCAAGAGAACTGGATGATCAATAGGTGTTCACAGGGGCAGGAGCTAAAGGATGACCTGACTTCAGATCTTCAAGCTGACACCTCCTTACATCTGTCACATTAAATATAGTTCACTTTCTTCACCTTACTCACCACAGTGACATTTATCAAATCCTCACACAAAGGCAAGGTTGGAGAGATGACAATTTGCACTGTTTAATAGACTCCTAAAACTGAATAAGAATGATAAATTTTAACTTTAGATTTTTTTTGTTCTTATTTAGGGCTGAGATGAGTGCCCACCAATCTGCGCACAGCCCTTGGGGACTTATATTCACAGAGAAGGGTTATTCATATGGAATGATTTGTTCTTTGAAATATTAGTGTGAGAATAGTGTTGATGCTTACCTTTTTCATAGAAATGATGACATCCTATTAAACGAACTACAAATGAAACAGTCTAGCCTTAAAAAACATACATTAATTAAACCCTATAGTCCTCCAACTAATCATGTAAAGTTGCATTTGGAGTTATAAAGTACCATGCATTATTGAAAGTTCCCTCCTCCCTAACTTGGCCTTATCTTACTGCAACAATTAATCAAATAAACTAATAGGTATGTCAGGACTGCAGAGTGAAGATTTAACTTCCTCCATGAAAATTCTTCAGATAAATGATTTTGCAAGTTACTGTTTCCCCGGTAACTTTTACTGGATGTGGTACAAAACAAACCTGTCATTTACACAGACTTCCTTGTCTGTTGATCTCTTATTAGGGAGTTATTTCTACTGGAAGTTAAATTCCATTTCATATAAATGATGACTGACTTTAAGACACACAACCCCATGTCTGATCCTATATTTTATATGTAAGGCTTTCTGTCCAATTTGAAGCCCAACATTTGTTTCTGGGATATTTCCATTCTTTCTCATTTATTATTAGAGAAATATATGAATTATGCCATGGAATTTCTTTTAAGAAATCATAACAATGTATGCATCTCTTTTCTAAGTGCGCATTGTACGAATTCCAATAATAAGACATTTTTGCAATTCCCTTGGGAGGATTTATTGCCCACACAAGAGAATGAATCAGCGTTTCATGCTGAGGTTTCCAGTCTCTGGCTGTCTCACTCCCTGCCTCTCTGTCGCTCGCCTTGGCTGCATCTAACTTTTCCCTGCTTTTGTGGCCACATGTGTTGAGTATCTGTGAGTCTGTAAGCAAACTGTCCTTTCTAGACCCCTCCTCTGGACCCTATAAGGGAGGAAAAGAGAGCTTCCTGGGAACTAAGTCAATATTTTCTTACAAATCAGCCCCCAAACAAAGATGTAGAGAACTCTTCTCCCCCCATAATCAAATGCTTTTCCATTCTTCTCAATGTCTTAGATTTCTTAAATGTCACAGGGATCTTTGCTGCAGCCCCAAGAAACTGCTCATGTTTTACCCACCCAAGAAGGTAACACGGACCCTTCCATCCATTTGCATCTCTTCCTATCTTCTCCAGGAAAATATGATAATTCCTAAACCTCTATTAACATTACTTAATTAAAAACCAAATTCAAAGCATTCATGCTTTCTATATGGTTTTCTTTAGGGTGCAGGGTGTGATGTTGCATGCTGTGCTTTTGCCATGGCAGTTCTGTAAGTATCAGCACAAAGTGGAGAGAAGGAAAATGGCAGAGTGGTCATTGGTAGCAAAATTCAGCCTGAGACCCAGAAACCAGACATTGGAAAATAACTTGAAGAAAAAATGACAAGCAAACCAGTGGGATTCAGGAAGGGGCTGACAGGATAAAGGAGAAGATGTGGAGAAATTAGAAAGACAGTCTACATTGCAGAGAAAAGAAGGAAACAATTTGGACTTTCCCCCTGTGTCTCAAGGCTCAAGGGGCAGGAAACTGGGTTTCCCAGAAGTAAGGTGAGCACCTAGGGCTGGCACATGCAGGGAGAAATGGCAGTGCAGCACAATGCCTTTGTGAACTGCAAAACCAGCCCAAGGTTTGCTGTAAGAGAACTTCCTCCTTTCTGGCAGGCAACAGCCAGAAAGGAAGTAAAGCATGGATGTCCACCCTAACACCAAAGAATGCTTGATCAGGTGCCATTTTTGGAAGGGATTATTTAAATCTGGTACTCATTTTTATTTTAGTTCAGCACTTGGTGAGAGTTATGGGACTAGATTCAGTCTTCTACATGTGGATGGCTAGTTTTCTTCCAGAGACAGAGGACTAATATCCAGAATACAGAAAGAAATAAAAAAAAATTAGACCCCACCAAAATAAAAGACCCAATTAAAAAATGGCCAGTTTAAATGAATAGACAGTTCACAGAAGTAGAAAAGGTCAATAAATGCAAGAAGAAGTGTTCAACACCACTGGCCATTGCAAAAATGCAAATTAAAACAGCATTGTCATGATTCGGGGGATATTTTGCAAGGGAGAACAACTTAATAGAAGACATATATTTTATAAGATTATTTATAATAGTGTTACGGTTGATACATTGTGTCAACTTGGGGAGTCTAGAGGTTTAACTAAATAACTAAGACAACATTTGGTACCGAGTGTGGGGTCATTGCTGTGACTATACCTGACCATGTGGTTCAAGAGCCTTTGGAAATTGCTTGTGGGAAAAGTTTGGAAAGGTTTGGAGATGTCTGGTCAGAGCTTGGAAGACCAAAAGGCTGATGGAAATCCTGCTGGTAAAGACCGGGTTTGGAAGGTTTCTGTTGAGAAGGACTGCATTGGCTGTTGGACTCCAAATGATGTATGTTATGGCTTGGCAAAAAGTTTGTCTGCATTTTGCTCATGTCCAGAGACTTTGCCTAAGACTGAGATTAAGGGCAACAATAAACTGATTAATCTGGCAAAAGAAATTTCAAGACAGTCGAATGTTGGGGCAATGGCATGGCTATCGTTGGGGGCTTTTAGCCAGATTTATATTGACCATCAACAGCAAAGAGCCCAGCAGGATGATTTAAAATGTGAGTTTGGCCAGAAAGGAAGCTCCAGTAAAACTGTGGATTTTAAAGATAAGGCTGAGGAGCTCTCTGTTGCTGAAAAGAAACAAAAGAATGGAAAGGATGGTCTATGGGCATCACAAGCAGCAAGTCTCCACCCTTTGCAGCCTGAAAACTGTAAAGGTGAGAGACCTTACCTTGAGGAGGAAGCCAAAGAGTGCCATGTTCCAGAATGGTGGCAGCGGCCGCACCAGGTTCCAGAATGGAGATGACATAGAAAATTTGCTCCTCAGAATTGGATTCAATGTGCCCAGCGATCCAGGCACTTGACCCCTATGGCCAAGAGAGAGAAAAGTTTGGCTACTGCTCCAGGTGGCAGCAGACCTTGGCATCATCCACGTGGCCCTGGCATTAGATGCAAGAAAAATACAAGAGTTCTGAGTTTAAAGAGGCTTCCACCCAGATTTCAGAAGGCCTGGGAGGCCAGGCAGTGTGCCCCAGAGAGGGCAATATGTGAGGCTGTAAATGTAAGGCAGAAGGTGCCCTGGAGTTCTCAGAAGTTTAAAAAAGACAGGAGCGTGTATCATCTGAGAAAAGCTACAACTGAGGAGCCAAGCAAACCTAAGAGAGAAGCTGTGGAGGCTGTAACCACCAAAAGTGCCATAGGGGTGGATTCACACAAGCTCTTTGGAGCTTACAATGTGCCACAAGTTGCTTCAGATGCTACATGTGGAATTATAGGACATAATGTTACCCCTGCTGGATTTTGGACTTGCTTTGGTCCCAGTGCTCTGTATTACCCCGTTGGAGCCTTTTGGAATGGTAATGTTTATTTTGTGCCTTTAAATGTTGGAAGTGTTTAATTTTCATTTGTATGGCGAAAAAATGTTATGATTCTAATATAAGCATGTCCTTGTATCTAAAAACTGGTTTAAAGAAATGTGTCTGGTTGCCAAGTTGACAAGGGGTGGAATGTTATGGTTGATACATTGTGTCAACTTGGGGAGTCTAGAGGTTTAACTAAATAACCAAGACAAATAGTCACCCAAATAATCATATACAAGAGAGTGCAGGAAATCTGTCCAACAGTATAGACCAGGAATCTAGTTGAGGGCCTGGAGCCCACGATAATGTCCTGCATGAATCCAGCTGAAGACGCAGAGCCCATAACAATGCCTCCCATGAATTGAACTGGGGGCCCAGAGCCCATAACACTATCTCATGCAGGTCTGTTTCATGGATCTGCGCTGGGAAGGTCCAAATGTCAGTGGTGGAATCTAGGAAGTCTGTGCCAGCAGGGTGAAGGCTCTGCGCTAGCAGGCTGAGGGATCTGCACTAGAACCAGGAAGTGACATTCAGAAGAACCAGAGCTCCCTTGAAAGGTACCACAGCCATCCTCAGCAACAGTGGGGTCCTGAGCTCTTCCAGTGATCAACATGGCCGAGTTCCCATCAGGGAAGCCAACATAGCAAGCTTCTCCAGGATACTGGTAGTGCACCATCTTCCCCTCTGAAGCCAGGAAGCAATGCTCAAAGTGAGGACCAGAGCTCACCTAAAGTGAACTGAAGCTATTCTCAGTCCTAATGAGGTCCGGAGCTCCTTAGAGGAGGAAAACAGCCAAGTTTTTCAGGAAAGTCAGCATGACGAGCTCCTCCAAAAGAACCAACAGGTCGTTACAGCTTCTACCAGCTTCCAACAGCTTTTCTCAGCTCCCAACGCCCTCTCTCAGCTTCCAACAGCCTAATTTCTTTGCCAGTTCTGCCTCTTATGCTGCTGACAACAATCCTCAGGCGGGCCTCCCACACCTAGCACCACGCTTACTGAGTTCAGCTGTGGGTTGTAAGTTGACAACCAGTGGTCAATCCACCACAAGCATTGAGATCCAACTTACCCCAGAAAGAATGCCTAACATTAAGAAATCAAATAATAACCAATACTGACAAAAATGCAGTGAAAAAGGAACACTTTTATATTTATGATAAGAATGTAAACTAGTACAGTATAACCATTATGGAAATGAGTATGGAGATTCCTCAAAAAAACAAAAATTAAAACCATCACTAAAGCTAGAAATTTTACTTGACCCAGCTATTCCCTTCCCAGATATCCTCTCAAAAAGTTAATGACATCATGTAACGGAGATACATGCATATCCATGTTTGTGGATGCACAATTCATAATAGCTAAATCTAGGAAGCAGCCTATATGACCATCAAGAGATGAATGGATAAACAAAATTGGCATTTGCATATGATAGAGAGAGGGAAAGGGAATGAATAAAGGAATTGAGATACGTTATGTACCTGTGCCAACTTCACACAAGGAATGTAAGTATTATGTAAATATGTACAATAAAAAAGTGAATAAATCTGGGACTCAGAAGAACTAAAAAACCACTTCAAGGGTCACAGTGTTATCCTCCTACAGTGACTAGTTAAGAGACAGCCACAGGAGATAGCTGCAGACTGGGAGCAGGCTAGAAAAGATGCCCTGAGAAGTTTAAATTCTGCCTGGGGTGGACATGGGTCCCAGGCCCCAACAAGAGAAACCAGTTGTGCTCAGAAACATTTGGATCTAAAAGTCTCTACCAGCATTAAGTACTTGAACCCTTCTCCTGCTGCCTACATTCAGCACAGATCTGAGCTCTGATTGCCTTTCATATCCACTAAGGTGAGCAAGGATATGTCTCAGCATGTACATTACCATTGCCTGGGTAAACAGAGGGATTTTTGGAATAGGGGACACACCTCACAAACGCAGAAGCCATAAAGCTAGGTGGAGAAAACTAAGGCTCGCTAGACTCAAGAACTGTGGATCTTACAAGGAAACAACTCACTCAAAAAAATATCTGACGGTATATTGAAAGGAACAGTTAATGCTTAAAATTTTTATGTCCTGACCAATTTTGCATGCTTATATCTCGTAATCTGAGCAACTGATTTGAAGGTAACAATATGCAATGGAACTACCATAGTGAATTCCTACCATCTTATCTAGTGAAACTCTGCATTATCTCTAATGTTTTGTCTAATAGTTATTTTCTTACTCTCTTTAATGGTTTGAACAATCTTCCATTCTTTTATCTGGTAATCTGAGCAATGTAGTTGAGGATAGTGATATATAATATGACAACCACTGTTAATTCATATTATTTTGTCTTTGTTATGGTTGATACATTGTGTCAACTTGGGGATCTAGAGGTTTAGCTGAGTGACTCAGGAGGAAGCTGGGGTGCTTCCTTTGTAAACATCCTTAGTGTGTGGAAGAGGAGGGCATGGAGATTGTGTGAGAGGTTCACGCCCCCTGGGTGGGGTAGGCTGTTTACAATGTAAGAGAGAAAAGGAGGCTGCTTGCAGCCATTTTGCCCTTTTGCTTGCAGCTTTTGCTGTACTCTGCTGCCGTGAACAGTTTGCCCTCTGCCATGTGCCATTTTGCCTCAGAACCAGCCAAGTAAGGACTGAAACCTCCACAAACTATAAGCTAAATAAACCTTTCCTTCCTTCAATTTGGGCGTTGGGTATTTTGTCTCAGCAACAAGAGAAAAGTAACCAAGACAGTCTTGAAACCCTGTATCACTTTAAATGTTCTTGCTTTGGTTTGTTTACATTTGTGATGCTGGTATGCTGCTATTGTTCTTTTTTTTCTCATCTACTACTCCCTTTAAAATAAAATTTAAAAAACAATTTTTTCCTGTTTTTGGACGCTTTTGTTCTTTTTCTTACTCTTTTTTCTTTCTTTTTAAAATTTTATTTAAAGGCAACAGAAGAAAACCCAATGAGGAATAGAAGATTAAAAAAGGGAGATGAAAGACATAGTGTGGAAAATAGAAAATAAGAAAGAAAAAAGTTAATGGTTCTATTCTATAATATGCTCTTTTGTCTGACTTTTTTCTCATCTCTCATTTTTTAATTTTTCAATTTTTTTCTTTTTAAATTCTCCCACTCCCAACCCCCCATATCTTTAAAAGTACATTCACTTAGCTTTATTAATCTTTAAATAATTAACTCTGTGTTACTGCTATTGGATTCTTTTCTCTCATTAGTGGTGGTACAATTATCACATTTAGTAGCTATTTGCTATATGCCAATATTTGGTTTGTCTTAGGGTTATACTGTAGTTGCAGATTTCTTTCCTAAGGTTAAGGGTGGTACATTATTGGTTCTTATGGCACATCAATACCCAATTTATCTTGGACTGTTGATGATTTACTTGATATAGCCAGGGTCTAGTAGTTGATATTAATGGGCTTTTCTGTATGCCAATACTCAGATTACCTTTGTGACCTAAATAGTATTGTAATGCATTCCTGGAGAACTGGGTGCTGGGGCAATTACACTTCATCACTGTGTCCCATATTAACAGAGGTGATTGGATCTTGGGACAGAGGCAAAGGACTATAGTGAATGTATCACTAAAAAGTAGACTAAGATGTCTTTACTAGCAACTATGCCTTTCCACTATAAATGATTGTTTATCTAAGATAAAACAACAAACAAAGGATACAGGGCAACAAAATGCTTCCTGAAACTTGCAACTCCCCAGAGCCAATCCATGGGCATTGAGAGGGAGGAAAACAAAAGCCATCCAGCTGAATTGTTTGAAAGGATAACAGAGAAGATTAAAAAAAGATCAATGAGGAGCTCCACAGGCTCACAGAAAAAACCTATCAGATAATGGAGGTAGCAAACAGAAACAATCAGGGAGCTTACAAAGACACTAATAAAAAGGCAGCTGAGCTAAACAGATGACACAGAACACAAATAAGCAGTTTAGCAAAAAATTAGAGTCCATGAAAGTGTTCTAAACAGAAATACAGGAAATAAAAATTATACTGAAAATATGGGCAACAGAAGTGATCAATGTGAGGATAGACTATCAGAAGACAAGGCTGCTGTCAGAGATCAATTGTTCAGAGATACCTTAAAAGAACGAGAGCACTTGAGAAATGGATCCAACAGCAGCTTGATGAGGTAAATAGCACTAATATAAGATTAATTGGAACTGGTGAAAAAGAAAAGATCGCAAAGATTTAAAAAAACTTATTTACAGCTAGTGGGAATGTAGACTGGTGAAACAACCTTGGAAATCAGTGTGGAGATTCCTCACAAAACTAAGATTAGAGGTCTCACTCAACTCAGCTATTCCCCTTCTGGGTATTTTCCCAGAAGAATTGAAAGCATCATACAGCAGCAATATATGTGCACCCATGTTTATAGCAGCACAATTTGTCATAGCTAAATCTTGGAAACAACCCAAATACCAATCCACTGAGGAATGGATAAAAAAGATGTAGTAATTTCATACACTGGAGTATTACTCAGCTATAAAAAGATAAACTCGAGGCTTTAAAGGTAAAAGAATGCAAATAGAGACCATACTCGTAAGTGAAATAAATTGGACCCACATATATAAGCATCATATTGTCTCCTTAGTGTAAGATCCTGAAAGAGTAAATAAAACCCAAATGGTACAATAGATATTGTGAAAGAGAAAGAAACTGCTCAAAGGGAAAGATCAACTGGGATGAGGGAAAGGAGAAAAAGAAAGAAGGAAGGGATATATATCTGGGATAATTTTACTGCTTATGTCTGTTGGTTTATCAAAAGGAATAGTTAATACTTAAATTTTTTGGACCAATTTTACATGCTTATGTCTGGTAATCTGAACAACTAATTTGGAGACAACAATATGCAGTGTAACAATCATTGGTGAATTCCTACCATCTTGTTTAGTGAAGCTCTGTATCATTTCTAATTTTTTAGAATTATGTTTTATTCTCTTTAATAGTTTGGTCAACCTTGCATTATTATATCTGGTAATCTGAGCAACTTCATTGAAGATAACAGTGTGTAATATGACAACCACTGTTAATTCCTATCATTTTGTTTTTTGAAACCCTGTATCATTTTTATTGTTTTTGTGTTGCTTTGTTTTTGCCTATGTTGTTATTTTGTTACTGCTTTTTTCTTCTCTTTAAAATAAAAAAACCTATTTATAAAATTAATAGCATAAAACTTTCCAAATATTGAGACAGCACTAAACACACAGATAAATGGGGCATATCAAAACCCAAATAGCAATGAAAAAAAGGGAATCTCTCTGTGTCATATCATAGTCAAAATACCAAGCAATGGATCATTTATAAAGGTAAAACCATTGAATTAAAGCAGACTGCTCAACACAAACTTTCAAGGCCAACAGAGCTTGAACTGAAAAGTTTCAAGCCCTAAAAGATAACAACTTCTATTCCAGACGTATATATCCTGCAAAACCTTCTTTAAAAATTGATGGAGATATAAAGTACTGCCATGATAAAGAGCACCTCAAGAAAGTCATGATCACCAAACCAGAACTGCAAAAAATTAACAAGTGTATCTTGGCAAGAGAGTATAAAACTAACAATATCAAAAAAATCTCATAGGATGAATACACCAGGCAGAAAAAGCAATTAAGCAGAAAGTGTGTGTGTGTGTGTGTGTGTGTGTGTGTGTGTGTGTGTTGGAGGACAGAGTTGGGGGTGTATCGGCAACAGCAAAATAATGCAATGACAGGAATAAGTTAATACTTGTCAGTAATAACGCTCAGTGTGAACAGTCTCAGCTCCCTATTTGAAAGACAGAGTCTGGCAGAATGGATCAAGAAACAAAACAAAAAAGCATGCTGTATAAATAAACACATTTAATCCAAAAAGGAGTTCATAAATTAAAAGTTAAAGGATGAAAAATGTTATTCTATGTATTCATCTATGAGAATCTGGAAAGGAGGTGGAGTAGTGATCCTAATTTCAGACAATATAAATTTCAAAAAGCGATCAGAAGAGGCAAAGAAGGTTGACAATTCCACAGAAAGAGATACCTATTGTAAAAATATATTCACTGAACACTTGTGTGCCCAACTTCATAAAACAAACACTACTGGACATAAGAAATCAGATAAACACTAACACAATTATAATGGAACTCAATACCTCAGTGTACAAATTGGCATGTCAACTAGACAAAGTCACTAAAGGAATATCAGACTTGAACCACACCTTCTAATAAATGGACTCATTAAATATCTAGAATCTGCTACTCAGCAACAGAATATACATTTTTCTAAGCAGCTCATGGGACTTTCTCTGAAACAGAACTTGTGCTTAGCCCATAAGCATGCTTATGAACTTTCAAAAGAATCCAAGTACCCTGTGCACATTACCAGATGAGAGTACAGTGAAACTAGAACTCGAAGGCAAAAGAAACCACAGGCATAATGTGAACACATGGAAACTAAACAACGTTCTCTTGAATGATCAATGAGTTACAGAAGAAATCGAGGAAGAAATTAGACAGTTCCTAGACTATATGTTCATCAGCGGATGAGCAGGTAAAGGAACCGTGGTATTTACATGCAACAGAGAACAATTGTGCCCTAAAGAAAGACACGTTTGTCATTTGTTGGAAAACGGATGGACCTTGAAACCATAATGTTAAGTGAAATAAATCAGACACATAAGCTTAAATATTATGCAGTTCTTTTATATGAGAAACCCAAAGTATAAATAAAGATCAAAGTATGATATAGATAATAGGAAAAAAGATGAAGTGGGGAGGGGAGATGGGGAAAGATGTGGCCAGGAGGAAAGGGAAGGGGAGGGGATGTAAAGAGAATTACATGTGTTATGTACATGTGCCCACTCCTCATGATGAAATAAACATCATGTTCCCCAGACATTTACCTATAAAAATTTTAGAATAAATATTAACATATAGAAACAAACTTATAACAATAATAATTAAGAGCTTTGGAATGACCTTTCTCTCGGATTCCTAAATCCCATCCTCTTAAATGCAAAATTAATGCAATTTTTTTTAAGTGGGAGGTGTAAGAAGGGCATTCTCTTAGTGAAGGGGACATTCACTTATACTACACTTGTGAAGATTGCCCTAGAGTACTGTTTCGATGAAGTTGACAGTTGTGTCTACTATTGCTCTCCAATGTATCCTCTCCTCAGGCACTAGAAGTTCTCTAGTGTTCAGCACTAGTAATGCTCAGTCTGCCCTTGGAATAGTTCAAGAAATTCAGAGAGGCTGATAGGTCCAGTTTGTGATCTGCAAGAGCGCTGAGTGTGGTTTGGGAAGGCTGAGTAGAAATTCACACATGGTCCTGACTTACTGAGAACTTTTATAACCACATGAAACATATTATGCTCAGAACAATTAAGAAAATTTCTGATGTGTCCCTACAAAGAGGAGTAGAGAAAGCTCCATTTCTGTGACACGTTAACTAGATACAGGTTTTAAATTTTGCCTGGGACAACTTAAAATGCTCCTGATTGGAAACCACATCCTGTCCAAACAATTAGAAAACATAAATAAAATTTTTCTTCCTGTTTGTCGACTACCTGACCAATTGACTCCATTTAAGAATTCTATTTGTTATTATGCAATATTCAGTGCTATGTGAAAAATGTAAAAAAAAAGGAGGTCATGCGCTTAAATAGCACAATAACAAGAGGGAACACATTCTTAGGTTCTCAAAACACAGGTTTCCTTGTGGGGAATAAGGGAAGAACAGCATCTTTTCAAAATGTCTTGTTAATTTCCCAGTATGTGTGACAAAGCATTGGCAAGTGTCATCCAGTGGGGGGCACCAATATATAGTTTTGCTTTAGAGATCAAGGTGTTATCAAGGGAGAGCTTAAACTATTCAACCAAAAGAGAAACCACCTTAAAAGATTCACTAGAACATGGCTAAGAATATTCACACTTTGAAGGGGCTTAGTGACTATCCAGTCAAATATCCATATTATGGACAAAGATGTAGGCTCCATGAGCGGGGTAGTGCCAAACAACTAGTTAGAAACAACAAAAATTTAAATTTAATAGCATTTCTCCAGTATATTATTAACTTATTTCTACAGTGGGATCAACATAGGCTACATTGGAGCAGTTAAGATGATGCAGAATTCTTCCTGTTGAGGGATTTTGACCTGGAAGGTTTGCCCCTGGCAGATCTTTGTAGAATTCCTCAGGGAAACAGTCAAAACACACATTTCCATTTCTAGGCCATTGTGGGGCTTTGGGTGGTATTAACGTAGTTAGGAGAGGGTGACTTTCGTTTAAGAGTTTATTATTTTTGCTTAGGCCTTGATGTGTCAATGGGCTAGGAACAAACAGCACAGTTTGGTTATTGTATTATGTAGAGTTCTTTAGGGCATTTAGAAAACTGAGTGGACTGGAAACAATGGAATGAAAAAACAATGAAACAAAAGGTCACTATAAATGCTCAAATGAATTATATAATGTCTTTGGAAGCATTTTGAACATCTGTATGATCCTCTAGTCCCCCAAAGTTCCCAATTACACTTTCCACAGTTCTACATTTACATGTTCTTGAAGAAATAATTATACTCCTTTCACATATGCTATTTTTTTATATAATAGTAAATGTACATTTGAATACATTAAAAAACAAAATTTTGGGGTTGAGAGTGTAGCTCAGCAATAGAATATGTCCTTAGCATAGAGAAGACCCTGGGTTCAATGCCTAGAACTTTAAATAAATAAATAGATATTTAACTTTTAAATTAAAGCATAACAAAACTTTAGGAAGATAAGTGATGAGCTTTCACTGGGTGAATGCAAATTATAAATGACATCCAGGCCATGGTACAGAACATTTCCGTCAGCCCAGAATCCCTCCTTACTGCTCCTCAACTCACTTTCCAACCCCTCTTGTCAAGTTTGCCTCTGTCTTGACTTTAGTCACTGATGATCAGCTTTGTCAGTTTTTGAATTTTACAGAAATAAAATCATAAAGCAGGTACTCTTCAGTGTCTGATTTTTCTTGTTTAGCATTCTGTTTTGAGATTCATTCATTCTATCCCATGGAGCAGGCTCATTCATTCATTGCTTTGTATGAATAAACCACACATTGTCCTCTACTGTTACGAACTTCTGAGTTGTTCCTAGTTTTTGGTGACTCTGACGAGTGCTTTTTTTTTTTTTTTTTCTTTTTGCGGTACTGGAGATCGAACTCAGGACCCTGCGCTTGCTAGGCAAGCACTTATTCCACTGAGCTATATCCCCAGCCCCCGACGAGTGCTTTTCTGAGCCTTCTGGTACATGTTGTTTGGTACATATATGTATTCATTTGTTTTGGGGATATACTTAGGAGCAAATTGCTGGCCACAGGGGAATTATGCATTTAGTTTTAGCAGGTATGGCTGAACGTTTTACAACTGGTTGCACTAACTTACATTTCCCACTCCAGTCTTTGAAAAATCCATCTGCTAATTATTCTCACTTGAAATTGGTATCCTTTTGGGTATACAGTGACTTTTTCTTGTGGTTTTACTGCCCATGTTCCTCATGATTAATGTCACCTTTTCACATGTTTACATGGTCATCTGGATGTTCCCTTTGTGAAGTGCTCAAATTTCATGCTTTTTCTCCTAGATGGTCTGTCTTGTTTTCAAAGACTTGAAAATAGTTATATATTATCCAATGAGTCCTTCTTGAATATATGTATTACAAATTTTTCTCAACTTGTTACTTGTATTTGTATATGGTGGCATTTTGGTGAGATGAAATTCTTACTTTTTTATTTGAAAAATTAAAATACCTAATAAAAAATAATGAAGACAAAATCAAAACAACACAAAAATAACAAAAATTAAACATGACCTCAAAATAAAATAATAGTAGTTAATAATATTTGCTACATTGCCTACTATTATCTTCAGTGAAGTTGCTCAGTCCACCAGACATAAGAATATAAGATTGATCAAATAATAAAAGACAATAACAAGTAATAATTAAAAAAATTAGAAATGATGCAGAGCTTCACCATACAAGATGGTAGGAGTTCAACAGTGGTTATTATACTTCATATTGTTGTTTTCAGATCAGTCATTCTGATTACCAGATTCAAGCATGCAAATTTGGTCAAGAAAAAAAGAAAATTTTGAGCATTGACTGTTCCTTTCAATAAACCACAGATACCAGCAATACACATATCCCAGCTATCCTTGTGTATGTATATAAATTTTGTTTTTCATCTAAAAATACCCCAAAATAACAAAACAAATACATAAACAAAACAGTATAAACAATAAAAAAGATACAGAATTTCAAAACATGGTGATAGGATATTAACAATGGTTGTTACATTACATAGCACCATGTTCGAAATGGTCACACATATAACCAGATACAGGCATGCAAGACTGATCAAACAATTACACATTAACAGCTCCTTTCAATCAACCAACAGATATTAGTAGTGCAATTATCCTAGCTATCTTTTGTATATATATACATATTTTTTTCCTCTTCCTTCTTTTTTTTCCTCTCCCCTCCATACCAGTTGTTCCTTCCTATTTGAGCAGTTTCTTTTCCCTTTCATAGTACCTACTGTAACTTTTGGATTTTATTTATTCTTTCAGGTTCTTATAGTAGGTAGGAAATACAATGTTTACACATGTGAATCTGATTTATTTCGCTTATGAGTATGGTCTCTAGTTGCATCCATTTACCTATAAAAGCCTCTAGGTTATCTTACTTTATAGCTGAGTAATACTCCATTGTATAAAAATACCACATCTTTTTGATCCATGCGTCAGGTGATGGACATTTACGTTGTCTCCAAGATTTAGCTTTTACAAATTGCACTGCCATAAACATGGGAGCACATACATCACTGTGGTATGTTGTTTTCAGTTTTTCTGGAAAAATCCCCAGGAGGGAAGTACTTGGGTTGAAGGAGATCTCTAATGCCAGTTTATTAAGGAATATCCAGACTGATTTCCACAATGATTGCACCAGTCTACACTCCCACCAACAGTGGAGAAGAGTTCCTTTTCCGCCATAGACCCTCCAGCATTTGCTATGGGTTGATTTCTTAAGGATAGTCATTCTTCCTGGGGTGAGATGGAATCTCATTGTTGTTTTATTTTGCATTTATGGAATGACTAATGATGTTGAACAGTTTTTCATGTATTTATTTGCCATTTGTATTTCTTCATGTGAGAAGTGTGTATTCATCTCAGATGCCCATTTTTGTATTGGGTCTTTGAATTTTTGGGGCCTGATTTTTAAAATAATTCTTTATATGTTCTGTACAGGAGTCCTTTGTCAGAGGGAGAGTTGGCTAAAATTTTTTCCTAGTTCATGGGTTTTCTTTGAATCCTGTTGTTGATTTCTTTCGATGTGCAAAAAACTTTTCAATAAGATGAGGTCCCAGGTGTTGATTCTTTGAAGTATTTCCCCTGAAATTTGGTTTTTGTTCATGAACTCTCTACCCACCCCTATGTCTTCAAGACTTCTACCTACTTTCTCTTCCAGTACATCTAGTGTTTCTGTTTTAATATTTAGATCTTTAAGCCATTTTGACTTTTATTTTTGTGCATGGTGACAGACTTGGGTCTAGTTTTAGTCTTCAGCATATGGAAAGCCAGTTTTTCCAGCACAATTAAAGAGGCTATATTTCTTCCAGTGAACGTGTTTGGCCCCTTTATCAAAGATAAGATGGATGAGTGTCTTTGTGGTTGTGTCCGCATCTTTTAATCTGTTCCATTGATCTTTAGGTCTTTTTTTTTGTCAATAGCATGCTGATTTTATCACAGTAGCTTTGTAGTATAATTTCAAAATGGGGATTGTGATTCACCCTGCCTTGCCTTTGTCTCCCAGGATTGCTTTTGCCAGTCTGGGTCTCTTCTGGTTCCAGATGAATTTTAGGAATATTTTCTCTAGGTCTGTGAGGCATACCAATGGTATTTTCATTGGAATTCTATTGAATCTATATAACAATTTTGGGAGTATGGCCATTTTCACAATGCTGGTTCTTTCTATACATGAGCAAGGAATATCTTTCCATTTATTGAAATCCTCTTTAATCTCTTTTTTTCTGAGTATTGTAATTTTCACTGTATAAGTATTTTACTTCTTTTGTTAGATTAATTCCTAAATATTTCATTTTTTTGTGAAAGGTTTGGTTTCCTTTATTTCTCTCTTAGTATGTTTGCTGTTTGTGTATAGGAATGTTATTGATTTTTGAGTGTTGACTTTGTATCCAGCTATGTTACTGAATGTGTTGATTAATTCTTGCAGTCTTCGGTGGAGTTTTGGGGGTCTTCCATGTAAAGTATCACGTCATCTGCAAATAAAGATAATTTTACTTCTTCCTTTCCTATCCGTGTTCCTTTTATTTTTCTCTCTTGTCTAATTGCTCTGGCTGGTGTTTCCAGGACTATGTTGAATAGGAGTGGTGACAGTGGATATCCTTGTCTTGTTCCTGATTTTAAAGTGAAAGCTTTCAGTTTTTGTCCATTTAGTAGGATGTTGGCCCTTGGTTTGTCATAGATGGCTTTGATCAGATTGAGGTAGAGTGCATCTATGCCAATTTTCTGTAAGGATTTTATCATGAATAAGTGTTGGACTTCATGAAAACCTTTTTCTGCATCTGTTCAGATGATCATGTGAGTCTTGTCTTTAGCTCTGCTGATATGATGTATTATATTGATTGATTTGTGTATATTGAACCATTGCTGCATTGCTGGGATGAATCCCACTTGGTCATGGTATATCATCCTCTTGATAATTTGCTGCATTCTGTTGGCTATTATTTTATTAAGAATTTCTGCATCTATGTTCATTAGGGAGGCTGGCCTATAGTTCTCTTTTTTGGTTGGTTCTTTTTCTGGTTTTGGTATCAGGATAATACTTGCCTCTAGGAATGAGTTTGGGAGAATGGCTTCCCTTTCTGTTTCTTTAAGGAGTTTGTGAAGAATTAGTGTTAAATCTTTCCTAAATTTCTTGTAGAATTTAGCTGTGAATCCATCAGGACTTGGGTATTTTTGTTGATAAGTTTTTCATTACTTTTTCAACTTCATTGACTGATATTGAGTTATTCAAGACTTTTATATATTGTTGATTTGGTTTTGGTAATTCATATGTATCCAAGAATCTGTCCATTTCTTCTGTGTTTTCCATCTGATGAGAGCAAAGATTTTCAAAGTAGATATTGACAGTCTTCTGAATTTCTACAAGATCTGTAGTGATATCACTGTTTCATTCTTTATTGCATGGATGTGAGTTTTTTCTTTTTTGATAATGTTGGCTAGGGGTTTATCAATTTTATTTATTTATTCCAAAGATCCAACTCTTTGATTCATTAATTCTTTGTATTGTTTTCTTAGTTTCAATTGCATTAACTTTTGTTCTGATCTTTATAATTTCCTCCCTTCTTCAGCCTTTGAAATTAACTTAAATTCTTACTTTTAATGAAGTTGAAATTGTCCATCAACTTACAGTTACTGCTATGGTGTGTTTAAACATTCTGCCTACTGCAAGGTCTTTAATAAAGATAATCTTTTCCCCCTAGAATCTTTATTGTGTTTACACTTAGTTTTATACCTCCAATCCATTTAGAGCCAATTATTACATATGATGTGAAGTAGAGATTTTAAGATTTTTCTTTTCTTATAGATTATAATTGCCTCAGTAGAAATTATTGAAAAGTCTGTTCTTTCTCCATTGGACCTGATGTGTTTGTTACCTTTGTCAAAAATCCAGTGACAGTTTTTGCATTGTCTTCTGTTACATAGGTCTGTTGCTCTGTCGAACTAATACCTAATTATCTTAATTACTATGGCTTTATAGTATGATTTGGTATCTGCTCAGGTAAAACCTGAAATTTTTTCTTCTTTCAAATGGTCTAGGCTCATTTTGAACCTTTGCATTTCCATATAAATTTCAAATAAGATTGCAACTTATAAAAAACTCATGCTGTGATGTAGATTTACTTGAGAATAAATTATCCCTTTACAATAGAAAGCATTTCAATTCATTAGAATGACATAGCTTTCTACTAAATTAGGTTTCAAAGATTTCTTTCAATATGTAATTTTTAGTGTAAGAATCTTGAAAATAGATCAGATTTGCTCCTAGCTATTACCTTGTATTATAATACTCACCTAATTTGCTTGTAATAGGTTGTTATTTTTGTGTACTATTGGATTTGATTCACAAATATTTGAGGAACAGTTTAGCTCATATCAATAATCTACAGCCAAAAACCACCAAGATCACATTTGAAGTTCAACAAGCTGGGATTATTGCTCATTGCAACAAGGAAGAGAGTAAGAACCATGAAGTGATTCAGGAAGAGGAAGTTAGAAAGTATTGGTTATAGGATTTGATGTTTTCAAGAAGAGTTCAAGGAAATGAAGCTTTGTCCAGCCATGCTATTGAGATGCGATGACCTTCTATAACTTGGTATCTTAATAAATCTTAGCCAGAAAGCTGGAAAAATCACAATCACAGTTGTAGTTGGAAAAAATAAAACACCCCCCCCCCAACAGCAATCATTTAAGGAGCCACATGAGAGGTTATTTAGATATTTTTTGACTTGAAGGGATTTTTCTTGTCTATGTTCAGACATGACTGTCCAGTGGTGTCACATTGTCTTGATGTCACAATATCAGAGTGACCTTGTATGTTCCATGAAATAGTTTACATTCACTATTACAGCCCCAAGGCCTGCCTTTGAGAGCCACCAGCGTTAGCAACGCAAGGCCTTGCTGTTAGTGCCAGCCAGCTCCCAGATGTCAAGGGCTGCCTTTTCCTTCCATGTTTCCTTTCCTCTGTTCCATCACCTATGTGGAAGACAGAGACTGAGGCAGATTCCTTTTTCCTAATAGTCTGTTCGGATTTTGATGTCAGTTTTATGCTGACTTCCTAAAATCTATTAGGAAGTGTGGCTTTATTTTGTATTCTGAAAAGAGGTTTATTCTTTAAACATTTGTAGAAAACTCCCTTAGGAAGTCATCTGAGCACTGACAAAAGTTCTCTCTTTCACTGAACTTTAGTAAGGATCTTCTCAATCCTTTTCTCAATGAGGCCTTGATATTGCTTTTGTCCTTGGTGGGCCTGAAGAGCAAGTAATTGTAGCAAGAATCTTGCTATTAGTTTAGAGAGAAACCCCACCTTCTGTTTCTGATCCTTTTCAGTGTCTAATCAAATTGTTCATCCTATATCATTGGTATAAAATTGCCCTGGCCCACTTCAGCAAGAATCTTGTCCTATCAGTCAGGCAAGGGGCCTCCACCCTTGATATTGTTTCTTAATCGTTTTCCATGGACTTTTTGCTTCAGTGTAGATCATATGCATAATAGTGGTATTATAGGATTATAATAGAGCTCAACAATTTCTGTTGCTTAATCATGTCCCAACCATCTTAGTGTCGTAGCTACAATCTGCTACTCACATGTTTGTGATGGTGTTAGGGTAAACAAACTTAGTGAACTGCTAGTCATACAGAAAAGTATAGCTTACAAAATTATGTACAATACATGCTAGAAAATGATAATAAAGGGCTGTGTTATCAAAATAATCTTTTCCCTATACTTATCCCCTTGTTCTGCTTATTTACACTTTTTCTGTCCTTTTTCTGTCTTAGATTAAGCAATTTAAAAAAATTATCATCCTCCTATTATCGAAAACCAGGTTAAATAATCCTAAATTATTGCAGGCTAATCAGGCCCACAATCTCCCAAGTGAGTGGACGGATGAAGGCATAAATAAAAAATGAGACAATGGAATATGATTTCAGGGCTTCCAGGAGGGACTAATTCCTTTCCACCTTCTATATTCTCTGAATTAGCCAAAGACTTTTCTGGGTCACCCGTTTTTATTAAGTTTTCAAATAAGGGAGGGGGAATATTGAAGAAAATGCAGGAATCTGGGCAGGAATCTGGGCAGGACTCAGGAATCCTTTCAAGGACTCCTCCAAGTACTATTATGTTAATTTAGGAGAGCTATGTTATCTCCCGGAAGGCCTTCACAGCAGGGCTGCTAGCCATAGTTTCCTTACAGTTAATAGAAGTAGGAGCCAGATGTCCTCAGCTATGGTCACCTTGTCCTTGAGGCGGCACAGCATCACAGGCCAATACAGGCCTCAGCAGTGACCAGCAACTCATACAGGTTCACTTACTATGAATCAACTGCCCTTCTGCAGACAAGGTGCCTAAGCCTCAAACAATTCACAAGGACATGTGAAAAGCCAATTGGTTAATATTAGATCCTGCTCAGACCCACTTTGTAGTGGTCCCCAACATCCCATCACCTTTTAAAAAAAGATTTTCTCATAAGATGTTTTTATGCTGTTTTGTGAGAGTTATATTAGAGATTTTAAAAAAATATTCTTGACTTGTTTTGGTCTAATATAAATTCATTCTTTATCACTTCTAAGATTGTGCTAAGTCCTTAAAGCACTTTCACTCCTTGTACCCACTTTCCTTTTATTTTTGTTGTGCTGCTTAATTACCTGTATATTTCAATAGTCACAACATATTATTACTGTTTCATAAAATTAATGATCATTTAAAAACAGAACTGTGCATTGATCATTAATCCTATGTGAGTTTTGTTTTGCAATTTTCAAGCTAACCTATCAGGGAAAAGCATCACTGAGCATTGGGTTCATTCTGGGCAAACTTTTCTCTTTTTCAGGTCTACTTTTGCAGCCTTCAACTCCATTTTGTCTTCCAGGTCTCATAACATTTCTTGAAACTGTGCCAGTGTCTCTGCCTCTTAGCATCTTTTGCCCAGTCTCGCAGTCTCCAGCTCAGTACCAGGGTTGGACATCTGCTTTGAAGGTGAGCTTGGAATGCCAAAAGTCATCCTCACCTCTAATGCTTCCTTTTTTCTTGGATCTAGAGCTCAATTTCTCCCTGGTGGCCCCGGCAGTTCTTCTATGCCTTTAAGTAGTTCTTTTTCTTTTAATTAAAAAAAATATTATTGTTCTTCAAATTTTTCTTTGGATTTTTTCTTTTAAGAACTACTCCATATAGATAGACTCAAAAGCCCTATAACTATGCTTTTTATACAAATGTTCTGTGGTGCACATGAAGTCTGTGGTCATTTATGAAACTGACTTGCAGCATGGCTGAAAGACTACGCGCATGGAGAGAAGTCATAGGGTGCCTGCCTCCTCTCAGAGAACTCACTGCTAATTCCTGATTCCCTTTCTTTCGAGTTGCCTATGGTGTGAAGGAGAACCTCACTCCTGTGACATGGGACAGCTCCAGAGTGACAAGAATAAAGTAGGTGACTGCCTGAGTGTGTTTTTAGCAAGGTAGGAGGGACTTCAAGCCATGAAATGTTTCTTATCCTTTCCCACTATGGCCTAATACTGATGCTGGGAATTTCTTTGAGAAGATTCTACAGCTTGAAAAGTCCAAACGTTTCAAACTCCTGAGAGTCCAGGGTAATACACCGACTTTAGTGATGACAGCAAATTCTTCCTGATGAACAGGAATAGAGAGCTGGGAGAGGCATACCATGATGGACAGAAAAGAGAAAAACAATCTGCCCACATTGAGATCATGCTCTGGCAGGGTGTAGAGCAGGGAGCAGGTGAACCTTTCCTTCCTGCCTTGTCCAAGGGGACCAGGTGCTCTGCGGAACTCCACTTCCTGTGTGTACCCACAGCCCACAGAGATGGGAGGACAGGTAACTGATGGTGTTAGCATATCCACTTTCTGATTACCTTCTTCTTTGTGCCACTGCATCCAAGGCTGGAAGATTGTTCCAGGGGAAGTCAGGTGGCAGGACAAGTGACCTCATTTTATGCTCCTGTGATCTTTGGGATTTTCTCTTAATCATTTGTCAGGGCTGAGCCTTTTGATAAATCTGTTACTGCTGAAGCTTGGTGTGCCGTTCATGTATAAATATTCTTTTCCCATCTGTTTTCTGTTTGCGTATGATGTGTATAAATACATTAATGGGTGCCACTTTTCATTTTACTGTCACTGCTGTCTCCTTTCTTGACAAGCTTATATTAAACTCTCTTATGATGTAACAAAATAAAACCACCCAGCCATAGGGGCCTATTTTGGCTAAGGAGGAATGTAGCAGGAAGAAAAGTTGTAGTTTTCGTGGGAAGGAAAGGACTATTAAGACCCATCAGTGATAGTTTGTGTGTAAAATTTAAGAGTAAAGCTTCCTTCTCAGATGCTGGGTTTTCCCTCCAGGAAACCACTTCAATAAGGAAGGTAAGACAGCGTTGTCAGAATGGCTGCAATTCGGGAAATGGGCTGGAACCAGTTTAAACTTCATTTAAACACATATAAAGCTATACTTAGTGTAGACAACACTGGTCTTGGTGGTGTTTTAGAAACCACATTCCATCCATGGGAGGCTGTGGCCCTTTAGTAACAGTGGAAAACAAACTGCTGCAGGTGCCCCTTCCGAGAAAGTCATTTTCAAGAGCTGCTTCTCTGTGTTCTAAAATTGAAAAACTAATGATTTGGGATTTGGCGAATGACAACAATTCAGCATTTGAGGAGGCGCCTTATTTCTGGATGCATTTAGGTTGATATCATCTAGGAACAGTAGAAAGCATAACAGTTGGGATTCTGCCAGAGACATAGAGCCAGCCACACCAGGGGGCTGGCCAGACAGCCCTTCCCAGAGTGGGCTGTCAGGAAGAACCCTGGGAGTCTGTGAGGCCAGACAGGACACTGCAGTCTCCATGCGGGATGTCTCCTTCCACAAGGTAACCTCAGATTTGCTCGTAAGCCCTCCAATGGATTGGATGACCCTGCTCGGGTTATAGGGGGTAATCTTTCTCTAAAGTCAGCTGGCTGCAGATGCTAACTGGACCTACAAAACAGCAGCACCTAGAACAGTGTCTGATCGAATAACTGGGTACCATTGCCTCCTTGCTGTGTTGATACCCGAGACCCACCATCATCATTGGTCATGGAAAGCCCTCTGCTGGTCCGAGCAGAATTATCTGAAGGTCCCACGTGGTGTATTCCTGTAAGTAGTATCAGTTCTGAGGACCTGCCTTGCATGGTCTGCTCAGAGTCCCCAGGAAGCCTAGGTCTTCTGCTTATCTCCAATTCAGAACGCTTCGGTAGCAACATGGGCTCAGGATCTCAGACTGTAGGGTGGGACGTTCTTATTTTTCTTGAAAATTACACAGAATCAGTATTCATCCTCGCAGTCAGTCATCTCTTTCTTTTGTCTCTGGAGAATAAGATGTAGAGAATGGCCTTGGAAGTATGTGTTCTATATTTCATTTGGAAGAACCCTTAATTTAAAAATACCAGAATGAATAGCATTTCTGTAAGAATATATTTTTTACTTACAAGCAGTGCTTCCTTTTAGAAAAAAAAAAAGATAAAAAATGGATCCTCAAAATTGTAAAAATGTTCACTTGGCCAACGAGAATTTATTTTATAGAAAGTGTCATTGTTGCTTCATACTTTTTTATAGGTGGGGTAACGTCACATGTTAGTCAGTACAGATCCTTCGGTTTGTCTCATAGTTTTGTAGGCTTAACTGTATATTGTGTTGGAGTGTACAAAATGAATACAATGAGGGTGAATGCAATATACAGTCAAAAAGAAAAGAAAAAAACTTGAATTTAGACTTAGATCTTATTCCTTGTTCATTAAACACTGAGCTAGCAAAAGTGCACTATGAACGGGAAAAAGTTACCCAATTTATTTGTTAAATGTAGTTTGTCAAATGGGATAACAGAAATTTTCTATCAAAACCAATTTTGATCCTCTCTTCTCTTGTGTAGCTGCATTTTATCAAATGTAACTTTGAAATATGAATTCTGTGGTTAAGAACATATTAAGCACTTAGTTTGATGCTTTGATGTTCTCTCAGCATGATAAATATTCCTTGTAAAGTCCTCCACTTTTTTCTCTTTAGGTCTCTAAATTCTGTCACTGTGCATGTGAAGGAAAAGGAAAGTTTTAGTGTTTTGGTGTTATTTTCTAAAAAAATTATCTTGACTGAGTTCTAAGAAGAAAAAGCAACTCTATAGTATTATTGTTTGAATAAAATCCAGCGTTGTTCATGCTCTGTGCCAGTGGCCATGAGTCCAGGTCCTCACAACACACATCCAGCAAGCAGACAGGCGCAGAGTCCAAGGGAAGCCGCTGGAGCAGTGAGGGCGTCATACTGGCCGACCACAGCATCCTTGCAGCTTGTGGTGGTGGATCTCGCTTCATGGAAAGGAAAATTTTTATACTCACCCTTTTTGTCTTGATTGAGGATGAAAACACAAATGGAAGTTTGAATCTCCTGTGACCATTTTCTTGGAAAGTAACACTTAAGTGTTTTCTTAAAACATCATTTGAAATTGAAAATGCAGACTGTACTCATGAGTTTGCCTCTGGGTGGTCCTCAGAGGCTGATGTCAACTGGGAACTGGGTGCTTCCCCATGTGGGCTGACTGAGGGGTGGCTAGATCTGGTCACAGTCGTTCTGAGAAAACTTGCAAACAAGTCATGAGCTTTGTTTACTTTCCCCTCCTTTCAACCCCAGAGCAATGGGCTTCACAGAAGCTCAGTGAGGCCACACTGTGGAGTCACAGTGCTGGAGAAACCCCTGCTCGGCAAGGCTGGGTGTCCTCCACTTCCAACACCGCTCCACAAACACCTCCCTGACGTATGCAACTGACACAAGTAGTTCTTTATTTATGGGTGAAAAGCCGGTAAGTACTGGGGATGTGGTGGAGAAGTCTTATTTTTATTATTCAATTTATTTTTATTACCAAACTATTATCATGCTTTTTGATGATTTGAGATCCATTTTACATTGTGACTGTAAAAACATAACTGCAGTTGTATGTGTAAATAAACAGATGTATGTCAAACTCCAAAAAAAGTCTCACAGATCATCTATTCCTTTTTACTTATATTTTCTATTCATTCCTGTTAAATATAGTTCAATCTCATCCCATCCCGTCCCGTCCCGTCCCATCTCATCCCATCCCATCCCGTCCCACCCCACCCCATCCCATCCCATCCCGTCCCACCCCATCCCATCCCATCCTACCCCGTCCCGTCCCGTCCCGTCCCGTCGCGTTCCGTCCCATCTCATCTCATCCCATCCCATCCCATCCCATCCCATCCAATCCAATGTATCATCTCCTACCTAATCCTATCCATTTTCTCCTCTCCAATCCATCCTCTCTTCTCTTACCTACTCTAACCTATGTTCCTCTTTCCTTTCATCTCTTCTCTTTTCCTTCTTGTCTGTTACCCCCTATCTATTCTCTCTCTTTTTTTCTTTCCTCTACTCCCCTTTGCTCTCCTCTCCTTTCTCCTCTTCTCCTGTCCTACACATCCCATCCAGCCCTATCCTAACCCATTCCCTTTTGTCATGGTCTAGGTCTAAAATGTCCCTGAAGGCCCCACGTGTTCAGAGGTGGGCCTTTTCAAGTGATTGGGCCACTAAACCATAGATTAATCCAAGGATCAGTCCAGAGCTGTTAGAGGTGGGGCTTGTTTAGAAGAGGTGGGCCACTGAGGGTGTGGCCTGGAAGGGTGACTCCCTCCCCAGCTCTTTATCTCTCTGCTTCTTGACCACCGTAGCATGAGCAGCTATGCTCCTCCAGACCCTTCCACCATGCCAAATTTCTGTCTTGGCATCAGCTGACTATGGACTGAAACCTTTAAAATCTGTGAGCTCAAATAAACTTTTCCTTTAAGTTATGGGTGTCCAGTATTGTCTCAGGGATGAAAAAGTGACTAAGACAACCCTATTCTATTTTATCCCTTCCTAAAGGGCTAGTTATGACTTCATGACACTTTAATATCTGGTGGAAAGCTCTGGATTTACTTCTAGAAAATCAAATGGGCAGCACTACATTTCATGAGCATTTACAGCGAAAGAAGCTTTTCTGTGCCAAACAATTTGCTGCCTGCATACCTAGTCCTTCTGCTCTCAAGGTGAGAAGGGTAAAGAGGGAAATTGAAGTGTCCTTTTTCATAGGATACAGACAAACATGAGGATGGATGTGTATATTATTTGTTTATTTTACTATGTATGGTTCATGGACTTGACTGTCCTTTCATCAAAGTGGGATAGGAAAGAATAAAATCACTATTATTTGAAACAGGACATTACATGAATTGGTCTGAGACCAGCGACTCATCCTGTCAAAGCCAGGAGTAAGTAGAAGTTAGTATCAGGGAAGATTTCCGTGCTCTGGATTAACGCCTGGATATGGCATTCATTTTCACTTCTTGGTCAATGCTGGGAGAGATTCTAAAAAACCTGAGAAAGGAGATTAATTGGCTACTTTTCCTGTGATGTTAATGATGCACCCTGGGCTTTAAAAGCAACTTTCAAAGGAGAATGCAATTTGGTCTGTCGTTCTGTTTATTTTTGGTTTTCCAGAGTCTGGAGTTCTTTATTAAGGGCTGTCAACCTAAAGCTTTGAGCACAAAGACAGTGCCGTGTTTTTAAGAAAAAGAAATTCAAAGCTGGGGTTAATGAGAGTTAAAAATCTTTGAGGTTCCCTGTACGTCTCCTGTACAGACACTTGTTTTGCAACTGTCTCTTGCCTGGGTGTGCCTGGCCTGTGCAGACCAGCTCAACCAGAGGAAAAGCAAAATAAACATTACCAATGGTGGCTGTCATAACTAGCAGCCTTCTTTTTTCCTACCAGACAAATCTTCATTTTTCCCCTTTAAAATTTTGTCTGTATTTGACATTTTGAATCACTCTAGAAGGTGGAATATTGTTTTGGTTGAAGCCGTTGGGTAAGCACCTCTTCCCTTGTTTTCTGGAAAAAGCCCTGAACATCTTTTCCTTCACCCTTGGCCTAGGAATTTGCTCTTTCTGACCTCTCTAGGTCCTTCACCAGAGATCATGTAGACAGAATTCCTAAGCATGGAAGCAAATTTCTTATCCCAGAGTCCCCATTCTAAATGATTGAGGAGTTATGATCAAGTGCTCCAAATAACCCTGAGCCCTGGTCTAGGGGAGCTACTGAATTGCAATGGGCCAGCCTAGATTTCAAAGGTCAGATGACATGAAATGCTCCTAAAAGCCGGAGGTATTAGCCACACAATAAGCAGAAGTACACAGATTCTTGGGGGAAGCAGTGGTTGAAGTACTAGAAGCAGATCTGTCACCCCTGATTTCCCACAGGGACGGCTGGGTGCCCGCACCAGGATGCAATTCTTAGACGGCTTCCATGTTTTTATACCTCTGAATGGTCATCACCTGCTTCTGGTCCTCCCAAGAGCTGGCTGTAGCACTCTCTCCGCCTTTCTGTGCATGCAGGCTCTTCCCTTTAAACACTGCTTCTTTCTCTTGTGTCCTGCCAGCACAAGAAAAATCTCCACAGTTTGCAAAAGAAAATCCTCTTTCAGGTGTTCTTCTCATTCCTTCAAATAGTTGCTTCTCTTTCTTTCCAGGACTGAACTTGATTCGTGTGTCTCAGTCTTTGGTGTACATGGGAGAGTCACCTACGGAACTTTTTTTTTTTTTTTTTTTCTGATTCCACAGGTAGGACGCAGAAGCCTTCTTCCACAGAGCTACATTCCTTTTTACTTTTGGTTATGAGATGGGATTTTGCTAAGTTTCCCAGACTGGCTCAAACATGCAATCCTCTTGCCTCAGTCTCCTAATGGAATTTGTTAAAGCGTGAATTTCTCAACCATACATGGTACCCATTGTCCCCTGTTCTTTTTTTCCTTCCTCATCCTTAATCCTGTTGTCTAAGTCATCATCAGGATAGCTCCCCTTTTTTCATTTTCCATCATGACGCCTAAGTTCATTACTATTTGCCAGCGCTACTGGAGCACCCTTCAGACTCTTCATTCTGTTTCTGGTCAGGGCAGCGGTTCAGAAGTATTAGCTTTTCGGTGCCTGTAGGCGCTTCTTAAATACTGGGAAAGATGGACCCTTGAAACCCTGTAACATTTGACATTCTATAAATTCTGGGTTTGCCGTTTGGTGCTCCACCATTTACACAACAAGAAGACTTTTTCTAATATTACCCCCTTCTTTCTCACACATCTGGAGCACAAGAAGCATTGCTGTTCATTAGTGGCAAATCTATAGTTTTTCCAAAATCAGTGTTATATTGATGTTGGTCTCTGTGGATTATCTTTTCTCATGTAATCTGAGATTTTCCTGGTTTTTGATGAGAGAGTTTTTATTTTATCCTAGACATTTTGGGTATTATGTTATGAGACCCTGGCTCTGATTTAAGCTTACTCTTGTTCTAACCACCTACTCTGGTAGGAACTAACCAGAGTTTCGTAAGAACTATATTAATCTCTGCCAAGGATCACACCCCAAAGATCTAATAACCTCCCACCAGGTCCCATCTCTTATTTCCACACTAGGAGCCAACACCCCGAATCTGCCCTGCGGTCTCACACTGCAACCTTTCCCTCTTGCATGTGACTCTCACCAGGGCTGAACACAGAGGGCTGCCCTATCTGGGACTTTCAGCTTCCAAAACTTTGTGCTGAACAGATGTCTGTAAAGAACA
Source organism: Dinomys branickii (assembly GCA_004027595.1). NCBI lineage: Eukaryota > Metazoa > Chordata > Mammalia > Rodentia > Dinomyidae > Dinomys > Dinomys branickii. The sequence goes on from PVLD010007842.1 coordinate 81,005, forward strand.
CTAAGCACTGGGCATTTTGTTATAGCAACAGAAAAGAGAGTGATACACTGGGTGAAATGTGCTTCTTTACAACTGGGTGTGTGGGAGCAAATGGAAGTGTAGGCTTCCCATTTGTGCCTTGATAGGGTGGGAAGTTCTAGGCTTCCTACTTGGCCTTTGCTGTTTTTTTTTTTTTTTCTGTAGTGTTTGATAGCAGGTGCATGTGTGTGGGGGCGGTTATTTTCTAGACATTTTCTGTTATACTACATTGTTTTCCTTGTTCTTCAGCTAAGTCTGAGCTTCTTGTCATTTTTATTATCATTTTTGCTCTCATTTTATTATCATTTAGCTTATCATTTAGAATTGAAAATGCCCTTCCAAAGTTTCACGTGTCACATGGAGGTGGGGTTTTGGAAGGTGTCAATCCATGTTTGATCAAGCACATATGAATGGCTGTGAGGGCTGAGGGATGATTAGTTCTCCCCACTGTCGACCCTCCTGTGCATGTGCTCCTGCAGGTTCTATAGGGTACTAAACTCAACAGATTGCCATAAATTCCTTTTAATGTTTTAATTATTTCAATACCATCCACATAGTTGTCTAGGTCAGACTTTGGAAGACAGATTAGAGTTGTCTGTAAATTCCCAGCCATTCTCTTTGTCTCCACTGGGCCCCTTCTTAGCCATTCTCCCGCTGCTCTGAAATGCATCTTCCTAAGAGGAGCATCTGGCAATTATTCTCAATTCCAGCCCCCTGTGGCCCTGTGTAAGCCTGTTGGCCAATGAGCGAAACGATTGTGATGAGGCTTCAATCTCCTCCCTTAGACTCAGTCATGCCCTTCTGGAATGTTCCGTTGTAGTACTGCTGGTTCTGAGATGTTTCATTCATCTGTACCTTTTCCTGGGCTTTGTGCCATTTTCCTTCTTTTGGGAATGCCTCCACTGACAAGGGATTTATCTCACCCTGTGGCACACAGTGTGGTGCCTAAGAGCAAGGATTGAGTCCTGGTCTCAGCTAAGCTAATTAGGCCAGTCTCGAGTTATTCATATGAGAAATAGGTATTGTTGTGAAGATCAAATGAGATAACCATCTAAATTGCATAGTTATAGTCTCAGGACAAAATACATTCTTAATAGTTGTTAGTTATCATGATGATGATTGGAACTGTTCTCCCATTGTTCATATTTGAGTTGCTTCCATTTTTCCCTTTATGCTGTTAGAACTAATCCTGGTGGGAAGTGTAAAATAATACTAGATGATCACAATTGGGATTTCTTCTATGCCTTTGTGCCTGAAGTTGACAAAATCAACTTAACTTTCTGTTTAAATGATTATTGAATAACCTTGGGATTACTTATGATCTTTTCTACACTGCACAGCATATTGGGGCTTTTAAAATTAATTAAATGTTTTCCTCCTGCTGAGCTGTTGAAGGAGAAAAACATCAAAGGAAACATCTAATGAGCAAATTTGTACTTGAATGATGGGTAGTGTGAAAGTGTCATAATTATGTTTCTGAATTTGGATTGTTCTGTTTTTTGATGGATGTGCTTGAGATTTTGAAGAATGCTTTACCTTCTTTTCTGCTGTACTTTTATCTCTACCCCAAACCTGCTGGGGCTGTAAATACAGATAAAATGAGAGGCACTCATTCTCTCTGCTAAGGAAGAGCTTATTGGAGGATTAGATTGATACTGATTTTAGCCTCTTAGTCATTTTGCACTGCTACCATAGATATGATTAACTGGGGGTTTAAATCACTTTTTTTCCCCCTTACAGTTGTGGAAGCTGAGTAGCCCAAGATAAAGGTGCTGGCTGAAATCAATTCATGGTAAGGGCTTTCTTACTGGTTTGCAGCACACAGCACAGCAGAGAGGGCTCTCTCTTTCGTATCTCTTCCTAAAAGGGCACTAATACTGTTCATGAGGGCTCCACTGTTGAGACTCAATTATCTCCCAAAGGCCTCATCATTAAATATTATTGCACTAGGGATTAGGTTCTAACCTATGAAGTTCCGAGGGGGAGGGGGACACATTCAGTCTACAGCAACCAACTTCAAGAGGAGAGAAGGATAGGAAATTTTTTTTGAGAGCAGATTGTCTCAAGTGGAAATGTGGCTGCCAGAGACACTAATAGTTTTAGGATCACGTCACCTGATCCCAGCTCATACCAAAGCATGACATATACACAACTGGAGTTTAAAAGGACCTGCCCCACCATGTTTTATTTCTGCCCTATGGGTTCTTGTTAAGTAGAGCTAAGACTTTCTCCTTGTTTTCTATGTTTATTAATAAATCATTCCAAAGTTTTAAATACTTGATCCAAATCTAGCCTATTATAATTTAGTGTTTTTGCTTTATGCCCATGTTAGAGTGGGTGGCATATTGATAAAGAGGAACAATTTTCAGCTTTAAAAGCTCTGTTAATATGTTTTTTCTTTGCATGAATTATCAAGAAGTCTTTCTGTTTGGTCCAAAGTAGCTGACTTCAAACTAAGTTTTATAAGATTTCAGTTTTAGAACTATTTAATTATCTGTGACTCTCCTGTAAAGCCTATCACTTCATTTTAGACTGTATTTTAGATTTTTCTTGTTACAGACAAGTGTTGAAAATCAGCTACATAGCATGAATATCTGCTTTTAAACTATATAGTCCTGCAGATTGATGACCTTTTCTATGTTGTAAATTCTACTGGAAAAGTTCTAGCTGGTTCCTCTGCTGGGACATCCTTCTCTCAAGAATAAGGATCTCATGATGCGTGTGGGTCTATTCAAAGTATAAGGGTCAGTTGTGGCTCAGGTGAACTGCAAAAGGAAGTTAATGTACATGTGGGACATTTTGGAAGGTCTTGATAAAGGTGGTTAAGGTAGTTAGTATACATGTTTAATTCACTGAAATTCAAAATGTGGGATGCTTTTAATATTATTTACATGTGACCATGTCTTTATTTCTTGCTAATTCCTTTTTTTTTTTTTTTTTTCAGTACTGGGGATTGAACTCAGGACCCTGCGCTTGCTAGGCAAGCGCTTATTCCACTGAGCTATATCCCCAGCCCCCCCCCTTTTTTTTTTTTTTTGCTAATTCTTAATTATAGACTGTCTTACTTATTTAAAAATTCAAAATCTTTATTCACTTACATATTTGGCAGTAGATAATCCAGCCCGTAACTCTTCCCTGGACTGTGGTACTCATTGTATGATCGTATTGCTTTGTTTAAAAACAAACATGGGAAATGATCACTGATGGGTCTGTCTTTAGATTAGATGTCTTAAAGTTTCTGGAATCCCCTATCTTGGTATAGGAGAAATAAGTAAAAAAGATGAATGAAGCAGTTACTTATTTCTGTAAAATCTTTTGACATAAGCAGACAACATAGTTCTGTGACAGTAACTTTGATCACAAAGCAACTGTGGTGTAGACACATTTCCCAGCCTCCTTTGCAGTAGTCATGACCATGTGACTGAGTTCAGCCAATAGGATGTGAGTGGAATTGAGGTCCATCAAGCCTGAACCATAAAAATCTCCTAGCTCTTTCCTTGTAAGAGCAGTCATGGAGGGGAAACTGTGGCAGACAGTGGGGCCACAGAAAAGAGGGACATAGGTCCCTGGGTTACTGCTCAAAGGAAGGTCTTATCAGGAAATCATTTCATTAGTATGCTGAGATTTTAAGGTTTATTTGCTCACCAGCTGATAATTCTTTAACTGATATATGAGCTCTAGGTTTTTGGTTCAGATTTAGTTCTCATTTTCAGTTGCTAGACGAGCACTGTTGTCAAGACTCTGAGCTTTGGGATCTGACAGAGTGGTGATAGTTTCCTCTTACTAGCAGTGTAAATATGTTAACTTTTTAGGAGCTCAAGAAAATGGAGCTATAATATTTACTACTGGGGATTATTGTGAGGATTAAATGACAAATTTTTATGGTGTCTGAATCATATTAAAAGGTCAGTGATGGGACCGGAATAGTACTTTATTTTTATTTTCATCCTTCTTGCCTTAATGAAGAAATGGTTCTGAAACAACATATTTTAACTGTTTTCCCTATGAGTTTAATATTATTTATGATCAGATAACGTGTATATATTACATCTACCTCATTAATTTCTTCTGTCCAAACATTCCTTTTCTCATATGTGAAAACGTGTTCATCCTTGTAGGTGTAGTGTGAAAACTGTAGTAGATTTTACTTTCCCCAAAAGGCCCAGGTTAAAAAAAGATGTTTGCATTCCCACAGACTCTTCTAGGGCCTTGCTACTGTGCTATAGTTTCATGGTGGAGCACTTGACTAGTATGGATGAGGCACTGGATTTGATCTCTAACATCACAATTAAAAGTTTTAAAAGGTATAAAACAATTGCTATTTTGCTACTAGAAGGTAGACAATATTTTTATGACCATGTGAATAGGATGTGGTAAAATTGCTGTTGTGTTACTTCTGAGGCTAGGTCATAAAAGACAGTCGGCAGTATAATCTGTCTTCCTCTTCCCCTCCCCTTTACTTTCACCTCCCTCTTTTTCTTTCTCCCTTTTTTCCTTTCGCCTACTCAGGAAATCTACCCTTAAACACTATCCATGCTATAAGGGAGCCCGGGTAACATAGACGAAGATACCAGATGTTTTGGCTGACAGTCCCAGGTAATGTTTCAAGCAATGAGCTTCAATCTCCAGAAATGTGAATGATGTGCCTGTAAATAACTCCAGTTCCAAGGCTAGAGACAACCCACATGCGGAGGGAGGCAGAGATAATTCATCTCCACTGAGCCCCAGCTGGATTGCAGATTCTGGGGCAAAGTAAATTTCATTATTTTCATAAACTACTGAGTTTTGGGGCCTCCTGTATACAGCAATAAATAGTGAAACTCCTCCTCTACGAAGTGACCAGGTGACCTCTTGGTTTTGTCCCTTATCCCCAAATGTGTAGCCTTTTCCCATCCTCCTTTAACACTTTATTTCACTAGCAACAGTTTATTAAAGTTCATGAAATGCTGCGGGGCAAGAATTGAAGCTGACTCTTTAAAAAAATTGCATTATGTAATACAGTCCTGGGTATAGAGCAGATACTGAGTGAATCTGATCAAGTGACACTTTATATTATTTTGCCTTTATTTATCCCAAACAGATGTGTTGTGGATAGACATTTCTATCTGTATTAGCTTCTGATATGAAATGGATCCTGAGGATAAGCAAGTGACCTGAGCTCAAAGATGGCGATGACCGTAGTTTGGAAGGAGATAGATGGAAAAGCCAACAGAATGACAGGTGAGAAGGTCCAGCTGTCATTAAATGATATCCACCATGCCTTTCTAGCACTCTATAAATCAACTTTAAAATGTGATCATTGCTCTCTGGGGGTGGAGGGCAAATATTATGGAGCCCTTGATTACTCTTACCAGGATATCCTTTTACAAGAGATGTTAAAAATTTTATAAGCTTGCAACAATTTTCAATGATGGTTTCTTTAGGTCACAAAGCTGAGCTGCAAACGTTACCATGTATTTAAAAAGACAAGTTCTCCATCCACATACCTGATTTTCTGCACTCTCTCATTAGCAGCATAAGGAACACATCCTTATTTCAACAACTTCAATGTTATTTATTCTTCATAGAAGAAGCAGTGCTCAGTGACACGTCCAGGGACTTGGTTTTGTTTCCCTGCTCTGTAGTCTCTTTTGTGCTTTTGTGGTCCTGGGAAAATTCTTTTCTTTCTTTTCTTTTCCTTCCTTCCTTCCTTCCTTCCTTCCTTCCTTCCTTCCTTCCTTCCTTCCTTCCTTCCTCCCTCCCTTCCTCCCTTTCTCCCTTCTTCTTTTCTTTCTTTCTTTCTTCTTTCCTTTCAGTTTATTGGTATATTTTAGGTATACATGGTAAGCACATTCATTACAGAGAATTTGTACCTGTACAAGATACAACTTGATTCTTTGTTTTCCTCATTCTCCTACCATCTCTGCCCCCCTCTTCTCTTCCTTATTTACAAAAGCTTTGTTTCCATTTTTAAATTTCAAATTTCTATTTCTACATTTGTGAAATGAAGATTGGAGATCTCTGGGGCCTTGCTCAAACCTAGCTCCACAATTATATGAGAAAAATGACAGCCACATTTTAATAGATATACAAATGGAAGTTGAAAGTGCATATGAACTAAAACAATTAAGTACATAGGAAGTATTAGGGTTTTGAAATTCTGACTCTCTCCTCAGTAGTCTGTTCTTTATCTGTTATTTTTGTGGAATAGTACATTGTAATTACTATGAAACTTATAGAGTGGTGGTGTCACAGAGAGGAAATCACAGCAGAGCCAGTGGGAGCGAGTCTCTGATCTGCCACATCGCACTGCTCCAGCTGCTCACGTTTACTGGCCCTAGATGAGTGCAGCTTCTATGGCCTCTTTAAAGCTGACTTCCATGGTAGGTTTGTCATGAAGAGAGACCCAGAGGAAGCCAAACAGTTATTTTAGGGTTTCATTTTGAGATGATAAGAACATCCAGCAATACAATATAGACAATGAGTAGTAAACAAGACTACTCTTTTTGCTATGTTCCTTGAAGGTGTTTTCTGTAAAACAGAATACAAGTTGCATATTTAGAGTATCTTTTGATTTCTCTGGGCAGTTAATAGTGTTTGCCAACATCATTTTTGTTTTTTTTATTTTATCTAGGAGAATTTTCCTTTTTGCATTTTTAAATGATTTACCTGTTAGGAAATTCTTTTCACCTCTTGCATTTTGCAATTACCAGTGCCAGTTGGGGCACAGACTACATACAAAGACCATCTCCACAGGGTACCAGATGATTAAATACATGACAGGTTGCGTACAGATGTTTGATGGCCTCATGACCCAAGAACATTTAAGGTTTCATGCTCTACCTGCCAAATCTGGTCATCTTTGTCCCATTTCCTATTGTTCTTTCTGCTCGTACACATTTATGCAATGTTTGTGTGCATTTTAGCAGTAACAGACCTACATACAGTTTGTGGTTTAAGGTAGCATTATTTTTCAGGCTCTGAAAACAGAACTCATGTTTTCCAGGGCACAGAATACCCACCTCATATCAGCAAGCTGTCCTGAGCACAGGAGCACTTTTATCCTGGGAACCAGGGCCGGGCTTATTCTGTGCCCTTCTCTCTGTTTTATGGTCTTGTTAAGGTTGAACTCTACCTATCTGGTGGTGCTTTTTCAACAAAAATAAAATTCGTAACTGGGCTCATTTTTATGACTGACTGTAAAAGTTTTCCTTTCCACTTCATGTGTTCACAGAGGGAAGCAGCTTCTCCTTCTCCAGTATACTTTGTTTTTTTTTTTTTTTTTTTTTTTTTTTTTTT